>QVNW01001697.1:0-19295 GCA_014825475.1 Pseudomyrmex flavicornis
TATATATATATATATATATAAACATATTGAGAATTAACACTTTAAAAAGTGTAATTAATGCTTTGCGACAAAATATTTTTTAATAAATAATACTTATATTATCTATTAATTTAATAAAATACATTGAAACTTTTTACTGTTTAAAACAAAAAATTGTTTGAGAAATTAATGGTTACACACAAAACATAACATAAGTTTAATGTGTCTTTATAATAATGGAAAGATCTTTCTCGAGACGGAAAGAAAGAAAAAAGCAAGAGAAAGAGAGAGAGAACATAAAACTCGAATAATTGTTTATCATCTATGAATATGGACGTATATGCATGACACCGTAGTTGAAATTTATTTTGATCAATAATAGGTAAAAGTCATGCGCGAATCCAAATGATACTTACAGAATGTTCGTAGAGATATGATTTCACTTCGTGAAGATATGATTTTATTACAAAATATGGTCAGACTTTTTAATCTTTGAGTTGGATCTTTTTTAGTAAATAACGGAGTACAAAAAATTTACAAATTGATTGCAATTGCGAAGAAAATTTAAAGTTTACAACAAACGTTTTGCACTAATAAAAATTGATCTTATCAAAACATAAATGATAAGGTGCACATCAGTACGCAATAAACAAAATTAAATGCTTATTTAACTATTACTCAATTAAAAATAAATTAATTAAACATAGAGTTGACAGAAGAAATTGATTTATAAAAGTTTAAATAAAAATTTAAAAAAATACTTAACAAAAATAAAAATTAAAGGTGAAAACATACTTGTCTAAAAACAAATTAAAACTGAGAATGATGATGAATGAGAATTATTGCGAAATAGAAATGAATAAAATTCAAATTTACTACAAAACAATAACAGTAGACTGATGTAACCTTTTTTTTCTTCTTGTATTCTAATACATAATGTATACCTTTAGAAAATAGAAATTTATGATTTTTTTCACCTTTCTTTGATTAAAACACAATCAGAATTTCAGTTAAAAGAGAGACGGCACTATTTAATGATGCGTGATAATTGCCGTAAAATAAAAGAGATATAATATATAGAATCAACATTAAATGTTAGGCTTAGTGCTATTGAGAAATCTTTTTTGTTTTCTTTTCTCTTTTTTCGCAACGCTCGCATATTAAAATTTATACAACGTATAATAATTCTGAGCGTGAGAATTGATTTATTTCTTTTACATACATAACTTGCACACGTCTAAATTATAAAGTGAATAAAACAAAGAACCAAGCAACCTCACCGGAATGAATGAATAAAAGATTAATTTACAATTATACACTGACAACATGGCATCATTCGACCAATTTGAGTGTCAGAAGCGATTGTAAGAAAGCACGCAAAAAGTGCTAAGCAAGCATCTACGCAGTATAAGCACACTTTTAATGAGTGTTTTACAATGTTGGCAGCTTATCGATAGTAATCGCAAATTACTATTTTTGTATACGTCTCAGTTTCTTGCATTACTGCATTATTACTAAATATTAAGCACAATAATTAATAAAATAGATGTGTCTTTCTTGCAATGATTACATAAATACAAAAATATTTGCTTTAATTTTAGTAATAGATATATTATTGTATTAAAAGCAGAATGTGTCAGCATCTATTATCATTAATATATAATCGATAATAATAATATATTAATGAAAGTTGAAGATAACAAAAAAACAAATAAATAAATAAATTGTTCGCGAAACATTCTGATGAAATATTCAACTTTTAGTACATCGCACACTTTTTGCTTTTAAAGGTTCAAATTGATCACCAATTCAAAGAATTAATTTACTAATAATACATATTTTTTTCTTGTCGTACACAAGTACTCTCTTTAAAGAACGAGATTATTTTAACAAGATAATCAGAATGATACAGGAAGCGAAAAATCTCGCGTGGACACGTGTCAAACAAGATACGTGCTCGGTCTACTTTTCGAATAAACATCTCAGCTTCATTTACCACGTAATAAAGAGAGAATGTCTGTTTGGCCAATCATTGGTTTGTTGCTATGTATAAAGAGATTTTTTTTGCTTACACTAAACAAGGAAACATTTTACGGATTTTTTTTCAACAAAATCGTTTTTATATTAGAGCGCGATACGTTGAAAGACAGTTTAGATTTCTTGTGAATTCTCGCGTGATTAACAGCAATAATGATCAGATTACAATATCTCGTCATTATCAGTGCTTTATTGTACTTGAGGTGTACTCATGGTTTTCCTCACAATCTTTTGCAAAATGGAATTGAAGTAGTTACATATGGAGAGCCGTGTTATACGCCACAGTATCTGCCTGTTAAGATCGAGGTACATATATATATACACACACACACATATATATATATATATATATATACACATTGATATATACCTTATCTTTATGATATATATTACCTTAACTAAAGTTTACAATTGTCATGTGTATATTTTGCAAGCAAAATTACATCTGATCCGAGAGTTTTTCTTTCTCACAAAATCAATAATATATCCACAGTTATATTTTTTTTTTACATAAGTAATTTTTTATATATACATTTATATCTAAATTATATTATAAAACTATTTATTTAAATTATATGTCTATGTGTTTATCTCTAAATTATATACTACAATATGTATATATACATATAATATGTATCTAATTATCTTGTATATTATTATAGAAACTAATAAAATATTATGCATGGCGAATGAAAGACTACTATTCATTTTTTGCAAAATAATTTACAGAAACCCGTTCAAGTGGAACCGCAGTTTCCCTCAACCGCAACCGGAGAAGGGAACTTTGCTTGTATCTCTCATCAGCCACTTAAGCTGAACTACCAAGCTGTCTCTTATGAACAAGAACCGATAATTAATAAACAACCAAAGGAATATCCAATTTCTGTTGATGTACCTCCAGTCCCTGCATGTACATCTAAAGAGACATTAGTTGAGACTCCGGATTTTCTTCGAGGAAAATCCTATACATATGATATTCAAATTCCTACGCAAATCGAATCCGTGCCAATCAAATCCGTGCCAGCGACTTACAACTTTGATTTACAAGTGCCACCATCTCCTTTGTTTCCGTAAGAATTCTAATATTATTCTAATATTATTCTACCTAGTATTTAATCTTTAGAAGATCGGCTTATCTATAGCGGCACTTTTGCACAATAACTTTATAAGACGTATACATATAAGTTTTGAGTATTAAATATATAAAATTTTGAAGAAAAAATGCCGGTTTCCTAAAGATTAAAGAGCAAATTAGTATGTTCTCAGATAACATGATTCGATATAAAACAACCTAACTTCATAAATCACTGATTGTCTTGTATTATTTTCTTATTAAAACAAGATTTCAATGTCAAGATTTCAAATTTCTAACAATTTAGTAAGAATGTGTGTTAAATAAATCATTATATTTACTTTTGTTTCAGAGCGACCGGTGGTTCATCAACCAACTGTGAAGAACCAATTACGTTTTTAACTGGTCTTACAAGCAGAATCGACAGAGTTCTTGTTCCTGCCTGTGAGAATCCACTTTCCGGCTGTTCATGTAAAGAATAATATTGTGTGATGATAAAAATGTATATTTTATCAAGTGAGAAAAAGAGAGAGAGAAAGAAAAGAGTTTAGTGAAATATGTAAATAACTTAGAAAATAAATAAATTATTTATGAACAATATGTATTAAAAATATGTATTGTAATTTAAAACTATACTTTTGTTCTTTTCTTTATTTCCCTAACCATAATTGAATTAAAAAAATTGAAAACTAAATAAAAAATTATCAATTTTTTGCAATGACTAATTAATGATAATAAATTTTTTAGAGAAGTCGATTTTGTCTATATTTGAGATAAAAATATCCGATATAAAGATATCCAAAGTAAATGTAATTTGAATTTAAAAAATATGTACAATTATTTATTGTATATTGCATATCATATTCAGCGCTTGGCTCTTATTTGCCACGATTCTTTTAGAAAATTTGATGTAAGAAAAATCGCGCATATATGTTTATATTTTAGAAATAACGAAATTGTTTAAGACATAAATATGTTTATAATATAATTATGATTGTTTATATTGATTACTTCCCTACCTTATTATATCTCTTCATACATTGATTATATTATAATTGATATTTATATTTATATATTTATTAACATATATATTTATTAACATATATATTTATTAACATATATATATATTAACATATACATATATTTATTATATTATAGATTTATATACGTACGTATTATATGATTCTTTTTTTATTATTACAATAGTGTATATGTTAAGTACATGTTTTTAATAAATAGAAACGTTCTTTTATTTTTAATTTATTTCTTGTTACATATTATTGTAATTACCTCAATATATTCTGTTACTTTTTATATATTTTTTTATAAATTTATAATACAGTATACAGATACAAATATACAGATTATATACTTGTTAATGTAATATTATAAAAAAAACAGAATAAAAAAATAATATTAAAACAACGCGATAATATAATTGTACATCATACAAATGAACGATTTTATTCTTAGTTACAAATACAAGAAGCAGAATTTGCTTACGTGCACAAATTTTTTAGTCACATATCGTTATACGCAATGTTTGCAACATACATAATAACAAGATAATAAATTGAAGGTAATTGTATAAATAATAATTTATTGAGATTTTTGTAAATAGAAATTATTAAATGTCATATATACGCACTTTTATATCGCAAATATAAAAATATAAAAACAAACAAATATAAGTTAATATTTTCTTTTATATTAATTGTTTAAAATACCATTAGCATTTACATGTTTTATTAATTCTTGAAAGTTTAAATTATTTTAAGAAAATAAGTTCAAGTATAAGAAAAAAAAATGAGAAACGCACTCATATAAAGATGCACCGTAAATAAAAAAATCGTTATAAATATTTAGATACAATTGTTATAAATTTTTAAATATTATGCCACACTCTGTTTTATAACAATTTAAATATGCAAAAACACAAATAACATAAATATAAACAAATTTCAAATTTTAAATATTTAGTTTTTATATATTTAAATATTTGTAAATATATTTTTTTATTTATTTATGATATATTGACATGTAATGCAAAACACATACGATTAATAGTTATTTGAAATACTGTTGATCATTATCAAGTATAAAGATTATTTTGATGAATAATCTCACGCGCATAATAAAGATTGCCAATCATTTTTGGCCAACAATCGGCGATGTTGACTGATTCTATCACGATCTTCGTGCCAAATCTCTATACGATGATAACGATTCTCAGGGTATATGAACCGCCTGATGCAACTGCAGTCATCGAGTTTTCATCGAAACGTATTATGGCGAATACGTGCAACGTACTTTTGGCCGTCGCTTTTTTGGCCTCGTTGTCCTTAAGTGCGGGTCTCGTTAAAGGAGACCTTGACATCTTTAAGGACTACGAAACTCATTCCAACTACGAGGCGCCGCAATATCTTCGGGAAAAGAGGCAAGAGAATGTAGACTCTCACGAAAAGAAGCATGATGCTGCATTCTTGGAAGAACTGTCAGACTCTAAAACTGTCGACGATAGAAAAACTACCGAGGAAGATGTAAAAATCGCGGAACAGAAATCAGACGTGAAAAATGAAGAGCAGAAGAAAGCAAATACGAGCAATGAAATTGAAAAAGATGCTCAGGTAATTATTAACCTTTTCGCTACAGCTAAACTAGCCGTGGAGCTGTACCGCTGTACGAATAGCTCTGCTGCAAAATGCGAATTAACGATATTAGTATATAAAAATTCTAAAAACATTTCCGTATTGTAATAATGTTACATACGGTATGCTTTCAATGAGAAATAAAGAAAAGAGCCACTATAGTGACTACTCGTTCTAAAATGTCGCTTAGCGGAAAGCTACTATAGTTGTTCTAAAAGATTATCTAGCGGGAAACGCCTATAGTGGTGCGTAAGGCTCAAAGGGTTAAAATATTTTTTTATTTTTCTCCTTGAGTATTGAAGAAGACAAACTAAAAAAGAGTAATTTTAATAATGTTGTTAAAAAAAATAATTAAATAATGTTAAATAATGTTAAAATGTCTAATAATGTTTAAAAAAAAAATGATAAAAGAATAACTCAAATAATTCTCTTTCTTTTTCAGGACACGTTTATGTACAGGAATATGCACGATCTTGTTCAGGCGTTGATTCTCGCGGATGAAGAAGATATCGCTATGAGACTGCAGCAATTGCACGAGATTGAAGTAATCAATCTTTACTCTTTACAAACTTTAATTTTTATAAAATTTGTAAAACGCTAAAATTTGAGCTAGCTAATTCCTTCTTACGCGCATAAATTAAAATTAGCAACATTTCTTGCAGAATGCTAAGGAATCCGAAAAACTCAAGCGTCAGATAGGCTCCTCCGCAGCCGCGGCTGCAGCCGCCTCATCCGCAAATGTGCCCAGTCTTTTGGGAGTGAATATGTGGGACACTATTCCCATTGAAGAGTTGGATGCCTATTCGTGTTCAACCGAGGCGCTGGAATTCGGCCATTTTCACGTATCGGGTGAAATCGCGCACGAATTATTCTGCGAAATAAGAAAGTTCTGGCATTACTTTTTGGTCATTGGGCGCAATCTCAAATCCGAGCTTACTTTGGGACCGCTGATCGCCGAAGATATCGTTGCTGACGGCGCCTTCAGCTTCCTCTATCAGCTTCCTCGTATTTTCGAAGCCATTATCAGCCAACCTCGTCATCTGCTGATTCTACCTGAAATAATCCACGACTGCGTACCATTCCCCAGCGTCTTCGGTGCTACTCATCGCCTCAAACTTGTCATCTTCAAGGTGTTACGCTTTGCGAAGGAACTGGTTCTAGGACATATTCGCAATCTTTTCCATCACCTCTTCTTGGGTCATCACCTAGGTGTACATTTGTTAGAGAAATTGGCCAACTTTGAAATAGATAAATTGCATTACGGTTCGATAATTCCGATAGAACGTCCTGAGATTTACAGCCAACCGGAATTTATATACTCGGCGCCGGCAGCAACGGCTGCAGCGTCGGCAGCATCGACAGCGGCGACAGCTGCAGCTTCGGCAGCAACAGCTAGTACTTCTAACAACGTTGCCCTCCCAGATTACTACACTTCATTGGGAGAAGTATTGAATAGTTTCCGTGGCATCTACAATGGCTACCAGGCGTCTGGAATACCGCATTTTATCAGGACTGGAGTAGGGAACATCTCTTGGACCTCAACAGTTTCCACAATAAAATCTTACCTTACCAGAGTGCCTTTCTTGAATTCTTGCTTTGGATCTACACCAGTTGAAGAGGAGATCGTAACTACAACCAGTACGGCCAGCGCATCCGCATCCACTTCCGTTGAAAGTCCAGAAATAGCGCCAATAGCACCGATAGCACCTGTTATTCCTGCTGAATCTGTGAGCACTTCCGCGTCCGCTAGCGCCAGCGCCAGCACCACTATCACCGAAGCGCAGCCGATAATTTATTCTGAGCCAATTGTACCGGTGATACCAGAAGTAGCCCCGGTTGTTCCTTGCCAAACGCCTGTTGTTTCTTCAGAAACAGCGACTGCAGCTGCAGCGGCGTCGTCGGCAGCTTCGTCGGCGGCAGCGTCAGCGGCGGCATCGTCACCGGTAATATCGAGTTATCGAACCGCTCCGCGATTATACGCCTCACCTTTTGAAGAGACATACATATCTCCACAAATTGTTCCCAATACCGTCGAGGAAGCCGTTTCCGAAGCTAGCTCTTCGAGCGTATCTGTAGCTTCTGCAGCATCTCCTGTAGCATCCGTAGTCCCCATTGCGCAGGAATTCGCAATTCCTAGTGTCTCAGTAGACAATGCAGCCGCTTCCGCGGCAGCGTCTGCGTCCGCTTCTTCAGCTGCGGAAGAAATCGCTCCAATCAATTCAGTGCCATACGGTTTACCTTATAGACCCCGAATCTTGCCACCTTTTGCTCCAGCGAGCTCAGGCGCAGCTTCCGCCAGTGCGTCAGCGTCTTCGAGCGATTCTGTCCTGACGCCAAGTCAATATGGAGGACTCGGTGATAGACTGAACATCGGTAGGTTACCGATTTCCTACGGAATTCCTACGGGAGGTATTCCGTCTGTGATTTCTTCACCAGCAGCCAGTTCGGCTGCCGCTGCTTCGTCCGTTAGCGGCGGTTTCGCTATCGTTTTGCCTAGAGAAAAAATTGTTAACACTATTGGACACGACTATCTATTGCCGGGCGACGTTATAGCGATTACTTTGAGGAACAGAGCAGTTCTGTTCGGTAATGTACTGGACGGTACCAGCCCGATCACTTTCAGATTCCTCAGACCGCACTTGCGCTCTTCCCTTCTTCGCAATAGCGGCCGTATATGGAAACTCTTGGCCCGAGATTTCAGAGATCCCGAATGCATCCGACAGTTCAACAATCCTCTACTCCTAAATAACGCCATTTAAACGTCTTATACATAAACTTCATAACTAGTCTTAAATCATTCTCGATTAATCGACTATCGACTACCGATAGGTACATGCTAAGCAATTGTAAATGAACAATTGTGAATAAAGATGTGTCTTAATTAAAAGAAAGCGCATTATTATTTTGCCATCTTTTACCAGCTTTACCATACCTGTCCATGTTTGCGATTAGAGTAATGGAATATTTTTTTATTAGCATATGCAATACATATCGATATATATTTCGTGTTCTCAAGATAAATTTAATTTATTTTTTTCTCTTTCTCTTATTTCTTTTACATGTGAGACTTTGCAGCTATCAAATGATTGGAAACTTTTGTACATTATTTGCTTAAAATATTATTAAGTATTTACTTGACACACAAGTATATGTGTGTTTACACAAATGGCATGCAATTAAATAATACCGGACATGTAAAAACTCTCTCACGCAATATCTGTTTTTTAAAAAAAAAGAAGCTTTTTTGTCATATTTGTTTTGTAACACAAAATAAAATATTTTTATTATAACTTGAGTTTTTTTTGCTTTATATATTAAAAAAAAAACAAACAAACAAATTTTGCGACATATATCTTAAAATTCAACGCTTTATATACTTTATGATGTGATGAGATTGTAGGCTTATATATAGAATGCATACGTAATGTGCAAATTTAAAGTTTTTAGAGCAATTAATTTGTTTTTTGTCAGCAAATCTCACTTGAGAAATTTGCTAACAAATTATCGTCACAAAAACCACAATTGTGATCACAAATGACAGTCTGTTCCCACTGATTACTACTTGCATAAATATATACACACACACACACACACACTTGCATAATCCGCGAAATATTACTTGTGTTAAGTAATATTCCGCGGAATCTGAATTATTAATAGTTTGCTTCGGAAAATCGCATTGAGAAATATTTATCTTTTATCAACTTTGAAAAATATTGAAATATTAGACGAGATATTTCATAAATTTTGCGTTCAATTTTACATATTGCAATAAATTATTATTATTACATGTACATTTATATAATATATAAATTAATTAATGTCTTTTATTCATATATAAAAGACATTAATTGCAAAGCTGCACGTTAAACTGAAAAAAGTAATTAAAATAAATTTTATTTATATGTGTTTCTTGATTTATATAATATGTTTCATTATCTCGTTTAAAATATCACAATTCATAGATTTGACTTGACTTTTTTTGTGGCTTAAAACTTCGATTATCCGCCCATACGCCAGTCTAAGTTGCAATTTACAAATTAACAAAAATTTCACTACGATATTTTTCGTCGAAAGACAAAGAAAGTGCGTCAATACAACGTTATCATATCTGATTTTTTGAATCATTAATAAATCGTCTTAATTTATTACATGTTTTTATCATTCACAAGGACGCTATTCAAACCAAGTTGACACAGGTGTATCATTTCAAATAACGCGTCAATGTGCGAGCTGGAATAATCAGCCATTGAATACACGTGCACAATAAGTAAAATAAGTTGTCGCTACTATATATACAGCGAAATTCGTTTCTACAATTGTGACTCGAGTGTGGATCACATTTCTCGATTCTTTCTTTTTTCGGCAGTGTCTTCTGTCTTTTTTTGATTACATCTTGTTGAGCTTTGTCGAGCCGCGATGACGCGCGTCGTTCTTCTATTGACTGTGCTATTGGCTTCATGCTTCCTAAGCCAGGTAAGTTTACCTATTACGCAAATGTGTGTGTGTGTGTGTGAGATTATTATCTATATTATTATACGTCACGATAATATTTTTTGATAGAGTATGTATGCGAGATAAAAAAAAAACATGCAACACACTTTTTTGCACTTTTCTGTGAATTTTACAATAATTTTCTCTGATCTCCTAACAAATGGCATTCTGTACAACACATATGTATACTTTTTTTAATATATAACTATATATGCATTGTATATCTTATTGTATATTTTTTAAATGTATAATTAACTTTTTGTAATACAAATAAGCTCATTTTCATTTTCTTTCCGACTATCATTAGGCTTACCCACCGCGTCCAGAAAAGTTACCCGATGAGATTCTGGAAATAAAGCGAGACCAGCCTATTGCTGAAGAAAAAATTGCTGAAGAACTTAACGAAAGAGCACGCAAACATGTGGAAAGGAAATTTCCACGAGAAATTCTAATTTCATTAGAAATACTTGAAAAAATTATAAAACAGTTTGAAGAAATAACCAAATTGGAAAAAGAATCGAAGAAAGACAACGAAGATCTCAAAGAATCAAGCAATGAGACACAAGATGAAGCTGCTGAAAGTTTCGCTCTTCTCAAAAACATTTTTAAGGAAACCGAAGACACTACTTCACGTTTGGGGGTTTATAAACTAAAAGACAGAGTCACGGATATCGATGATGCGCGTAAGAATATACTCAAATTTGGGGAGGATATGAGCAATACGATAAAGAAAGAAATGTTAGAAAAAAAATCAGAATTGTTAGGAAAAGAATCAAAAGTCGTCGATCAGCTGCAGAAAATAACGAAGGACGCTCAAAATTTGAAAGAAGAGTTTACCAAAATAATTAACATTGTTCAAGATCAGACTCAAAAACTATTTACAGAACTTGGGAACAAGATCAAAGACAGCATTGGACAGTCGAAAGAAGTGTTGAAAGAGAAGTTTGCTGTTTTGAAAGAAAATGTAAAAATAATTAAAGACAGTTTAAAAAAACCAATTGAAAAGATAAGAGAAATTATCAAAGAATTGTCAGTCAAGATCGAGGAGAATGGTCAGAAACTACGAGAGGAAAATGGAGATGTTTTAGAAAAGCTTAACAAATTGGTGACAGAGTTAAGTGAGAAGACAAAGGATGTTAAAGATGTTCGCATGCATATCGAAGAACATTTCAAGAATAGTATTCATTCTATTCAGAATAGGGCCAAAGAGATCATAGAAAGTGCCAAAGAAAAAGTCAAGAAGTTGAAAGAAGATTTTAAGAATAAAGCTGGAGATTTTGAAGATATTATTAAAAATTTCGGCGGCAATGTTAGAGATATCGTTGAAACATTGAAAGAGAATGCTAAGGATAAGGTAATTTCGAAAGATAATTTCGAAGAATTCGCTAAAAAAACGTACGAGAAGATTGCTGCAGAAGTAAAGGAAAGACTTAAGAACATTCCAGAAATTACCAATGACATTATAGAAAAGTTCGAGAAGATCCACAAAGAGTTAGGAACCGAAGTAGGAAAGAAGTTACCAGATCATTTGATAGGTGAAAATATCAAAGAGAAGATTGAAGATAAGGACATCAAGAAGGAAGGTTCGGATTCAATCGATGACGAAACGGCATTTTCGCTCCATCTTCTTCGTGACTAAGGCTTCTAGGAACAATTTCTCTTTGTACGTATGAACAAATTTGTCTTATAAAGTAATATACAAAGTTGATGCGTGTTCAGAGAAAACGCCGCACATATTTTTGTCTCTGTATTAAAAGATCGTTAGAATTTCACAAATGTTTAAACAGCTTGACATTTCACAAAAGTAAAACAATCCAAGCATATTTTAATTTTCAACTGAACACGGTCATAATCTGCCTTTATTAACTGTGTAATTTCATGTGTGTAATGTCTTTACTTGTTTTTTTTAGATAACGAGATTCTCGACGAATGATGAATTATGACACAATGTTCATCAAACTACGCACTGGAAGCAAAAGAAAATAAATGTATTTAATATGATAATAATGTTGATTTTGATTTCACTGTATAAAAAATAATGTAAACAAATTTAAAAAAATAAAAAGATTACATTGAAACTCATCTTTGTTTAATAAATTTATTCCATATTTCTCTCATGTCATGTTGTTATATACTATCTAAAGTTCAGATAATCAGCAGCAGTTGCACCATCTTTAATAAGTTCACGAAATGCTCATAAATATAAAATACTTATGAACATTGTGTGTGAATAATTTTTATATCGAGAAAACAGAAAAAAAAAAAATATTTTTTTCAACGATATTTTGCGGACATGTAATATCCACGTGAATTAGGTCATAATTTTCAACTTGCGTGCGATCGGCGATATTCAGTCAGATATACCTTACCATTGCCACTAAGATGTTACATAAGCGTTTTCATTACTCGGAATATATGAGTATTTATTTGTACATTACGTAAGTTAGAAATGAATTGAAGTAAAGGTTTTTTAAATATAACGTGCACGTGCAACAAATAATTCGACATTTTAAGAAATTATATAAGACAAACTATATAAATTCCATTGTATTATAAAGCAGATATAAACTGTTGTTCTTGTAATTGAATCGAATATAATTAACATTACATTATTTGTTTTTAATTTATTAATAATAATAAATTTTGCATCGTCAAATCTGCGGTTTTAATGAAGAAAATTTGCAAAAATTTGTTTTCGACATTTGCAAATCAAGTTTGCGATATCTTTTTATCTATTTTGAAATATATAAGAAGCACACACTTTATTTCTATACAAGATCAATAAATAAGTCGACTTTTAATATAAAAACAATATATCACACGTGAGTTTGATATTCGAAGTTAGAAACAATTATTATAATTATGCATATGTGTGTGTATGAGACATATCGAATTAACAATGTCATTCAAAACTAGAGAGAAAAAAAAGAAATTAAAGAGAGAGAAAAAGAAAGAAACAAAGTGTGCGAAAAGAAACAGTGTGTGTGCATTCTCTAAGTATATATTTGACTTATTAATCTTTGACTTTCGTATGTAAAAAGTGTGAACTAGACGTTATCGCAAAGCCAAACCTATGTGTGTGTGTAAATATATAGATATACAAAATAAATCTGCATTTGTCTGGAGCATATCTTTATCGGACTGATGTAATGTCTCATGAAGCGAAAACGGATGTTCAATGAGAGTGATAATTTTGATCTCCCCTTGAACCACGATCTCTCTTCTTTACAGCAATACTAATACTAGTCATCTTTCTCTTTACAAATTTACAAATTATATAACAACAAAATTGTCGCTATAAATTGTATATTGATTGAGTTGTATATTGAAAGTAGAAATATGTATTTCAAATACAGTTAATGTATAGATACATACAGATAAAACAATTCTGTAATTTTACTTGAATTAAAACGCAGGAAACTTTATTGAGCCTTATTAAGGGTATTTCTATTAATACGTTTATTGAAGTAAAAAAAAAAAAAAAAAAAAAAAAAAAAAGGATTAAATATTTATCTTAGAGAGGAAATTTGTTTCCGATCTTTTTTCTCCGTTCTTATAAATCAAATAAATCTGAATACAAAACAAGTCTACGCGATAAAGCACCCTTATCATCTTATGCACTTGGAATGAATCCGAACTTCTCTTAGAGAGAAAATTAAAAACTTATGAGAAAACAGTATAATATGTTTTTTTTTCTGTGTGTGATCAAGAATTTGAAATGTGAAATTTAAATCTGTAAATCTGCTCATCTAATTATAATATTTGACATTTTTTCAAAATTTTCTTTTTATTCTATTGATCTAATAGAATAATAGCTTAATAGCTTCTTTATGTGTGGTCTCTGTATATATCAAAATAGATAAAAAGATATCACAAACTTGATTTGCAAATGTCAAAAACAGATTTTTGCACTAAATTTTGTTCACAAAAACAGCAAATTTAATGCAAAATTTATAATTATTAAATTACTTTTTCTCGTCAACAAAAATGCAATGTCGATAAATATGATATATACTTAAAACTTGATGTATATATGTCAGGTACAATTTTGACGGTGAATTGGCAGCGGAAAAGATCGAATAAATCTGCCGAAATCAAAAAGAAAAAACGTTTAACAGATCTGTTTTGTCGAAAATTTGTCATCAGATAGTATTAGCAGATTTTGTTCGTTACATAGCTTAATTATGAATACAGATGATCCCGGATCTGTTTACAATTTCGTGAATTTGTTGCCTATCTGCTGACTATATCACTTTGCTTTTTTTCACTAGAAAAAATACTTTTCCACTGACTGATTATTGATCTTAAAAGCAAATATACTTTAACATAGCTTATAAGCCGTTAAATTGATTTATTAATATTAAATTTACAAACCTAAAAATATATTAATATATGAGAAATATGAAATGTTATCTTATATAAGTTCTTACATTCGGATTTAAAAATAATTTACAAAACGTTATATATATATGAAATAATAACTTTAACGCAAATTGAGGGTCTCATCTGTAATAATGTTGTAATGAGTATTATATAATGCATGTAATTATTGCGCACGTGTAAGCTGCGTTTACTGCTTTTTCAATAAATACTTTTTAGCTGTCGTTAAACACATGTACGTACGTGATTCCGTCCACAATATAATATTGTATTGTAGAATAAATAGAATACTTAAAATCTTTATAATCGTCATTATTTCAATTTCCGGGAATGCTGAAGCATCTCGTTAGCGAAACCAACGTAGATACAGAGTTACAGCTGTCTTTTTTTTTTTGTTTTAGAAATGCAGCGGACACAGAAAAACGTGGGTTGTTGTTGTCGCTGTCGATAATAAGCACTTTGCCCTCTTCGATAAGAAGCGCCTATAAAAGATACTACGTTGTCCATCCTACGCATCATTCGTTTTCTAATCGTTTAAAGGAGACAAACTTCAAGCGAGATGAAGTGCCTGTCCGTAGTGATCTTAGCTCTGGTCGTAATCGCGGCCGAGAGCAAGGTTCTGCCAGCTAGCGATGTCGAGTCCCAGCAGACTGAGACGCTACCTTTCGATTTATCCGAGTACATGAAAGAGGCTCAAGCTCAGCTCTCCAATCTAACCGCTCAGCTTCAAGAATACTTGCCCAATCAGGCACAAATTACCAACTTCAAAGAACAAAGCAGCAATTTTGCCAACACCATGCAATCATACATGAAGAACTTAACTGATGAGGTAAACTAATATATATATACACGTTATACGTACACTACACGCTACATATACATACTTGCTTCTTTTAAGTTTATTTGTAACATATCGGGCTGACAAGATAAAAGTTTACGCACTAGAAAAATTACTATGTTTCTTTAGATCTAATTTGAAGATTCGATTTACTTTTTATTGGATAATATAAAGTTATCGACGTTTCGTGTCTTTTGTGCTTATACTACTTTGCTTATTATATTTGCAATGGAAAGTTTTAAAAGACTATGATTTATCTGTTTGCAGTTACAACGCGCAACTTCGTCTCAGAAAACTAATACATAAAAAGCTATAATTAGACATTTTCAAAATTAAAAGCAAATTTAATCGCTTAATTCTCTAGAGAAATATTGTATTTGCATATCTCGAACAAAAATTAGGAAGAGAAGTTCAGCGAATATTTTAAATCAAACTACAAGAAACAGTCAAAAAAAGGATAGACGTACAAATATCAAGAAAAATATACATGTAGTAAATAAATCGTGAGAAAAAGATAATTTTATATAATGTGTGCAATTTACTCCTATATATCAACACAAAAAAAATGTCATACAATAGATAAGTCGATATAACATATAGTTAATATAACAGTTTCTCTACTCATTACATTATTAGACAATATTGTATTACAATTATATATAAAAATGCTTATTAATAAATAAAGAAAAATATATAAATAAAGAAAAATATATAAATAAAGAAAAATATATTTTCTATACTTTTAATCAAACTTCTTTCAAAGGTTCTTTCAAGGATCCTTTTACATTCATATTACCTATATATACGCGCATACATTTTAGAGCAACATTATTAAATTTTAATTTTTTATAAAGATTTACTCTCGGAAAAGAAACTCTGAAACATATAACAAAAGATATAAGATTGATGCGGCTTATTTGTAGGTCAAAGCCAAAACCCCCGAGTTGGAAAATCTCTGGGAGAACTTAAAGACCAAGTTGTCGGAGATATCTACCAACTTAAACGTTAATCCCGAGACCACGGAACAAGTGAGTCAGCTGCAAACTAAGTTCCAAGAGGGTATTCAGACCATGTTAAAGGAGTCCGAAAACGCTGTTAACGCTCTCAACAAAAACTCCGAAAAGGTGCAAGAGAGTATTTCCAAGTTCGCCAAGCAAGCGGTAGACATCGCCGTGCAAGCTTCCCAGAACTTGAACAATGAATTGCAACAACAGTCCGCGGCTGCAGCCACACCATGAAATTAAAGAAAACGGTACAAAATCTCGCGTACAAAATTATTCGCAATACAAGCGCACCGAACGACAACACACACATACAATAATCCTTAAATCAGCTAGCATATTGTCATACATATTATATCATAAATAGCCTTACAATATATATATATATATATAATTTAAAAAATCCTGAAATCTATGCGTATACATTACTCTTCTATCCTGAAATTTTCCTGATATTTGAGTTGATATTATTTGAATTAATTAAATATCGTGCAGACGCGCGCGAACGTGAGAACAAATCAATATTAAAAATGTTTTCTTGGATAATTATTGTTGTATCATAATGTTTATCAGCTTTTGCGCGAACAAGTACATATTTGTCCGGAAATTCTGCGGTATACGATTTTATTGATATCGAGAAACAAAACTTCCGTGCTTACAACAGATAAAAAAACATCAAAATATAAGAAGATTCAATATCATATTTTTGGAAAGAGACTAAAGAGAGAGAGAGAGAAAGAGAGAGAGAGAGTTTTGTATACACGCGCGAGTTTTATTCGACTTGATATCTCATTTTATAACGAAGATGATGACACTTAATTGCGATCAAATCTGCAATTTGTATAAGTTTTTTTAATGAAAAAAAAATAAGAAGAATAAAAAACTTTTACGTTACTGTTGTTTAATTGTTAAAACGGTTTTATATTCCATATATAACTTCCTTTATAATAAAGCAAGATAATAAAGTAACAATTGAGAGACAATCGTATCTTTTATTGCTTTATAGTATAATGAAAATTCGAGAATTTTACTTGCATCGTTCAGCAATAAGTAAACAACAAGACGAAGTGTTACACCCAATCAGCGAATTCCGTTTGATTTCGCATTGTCAACGTGTGTATCATCGAAACCTACTTAATAATAAGCCGCATTTGTGTCGCCCGTTGTAACCTAAATACTTTAAAGTTGAAATATTATTATCGATTTAAATTGACTAAAATCGTGTTGCAAAAAACTTGACAATATATATAGAATCAGATTATTATTGCGATGAGAAACATATGTCTGTAACATATTTTATTTCAGTTGCTAAGAATAAATTAAATTTTAAAAGAAAGTAGACTATTTTAACGCAATGAGAAATATTTTGCTCACGCAAACAGCAATGCGCGCGTACTCGTCTCTTATAAAAGCGTCGGAATCGTTGTAATTCATTACACTGTTATTTAAGAACTCAACGTGAAAGTACAAAAGTATATATACATATATATATTAATATAAATATATATACATATTATATATATAGTTAGTCACATTGTTATATACAACTTAACAATTGTTTTTAAATGTTAAAGCCGTTGATGTTATGAAACTAAAACGGCATATAGAGATAAGTGCGTATAAAATGAATATGTTTCTTCCACTTCTATTTATATGTTTGGTAAGAAATCAACAAGTGCAAGTGAGAAGAAAAGATGAAATCGAGAGAATTGTGTGTTTTAAAAGTTAAATTTGATTTGATATATATTTATAAAGTAACATCAACATATTGTTTTATCGCAGATATTATTTGCAAACGTCGACGTTTCGAGGGGAACCAAGGCGAATAAGAAACTTTCCGCGAGATTGTCGAAAAGGAACTGGCAATCACAAGTAAAAGATGCTGATATCGAGAGATCGGACCGGATAAATCGTGGATTCGAGAAGATAATCGACTTCGTCGATATCTTGAGTCAAATGAACGATTTTGTTTACGATAGAGCCAAAAACATGATTCGCAAACTCAACGTGGTGTGTGATTAGAAGAAAAATAAAGGCTGTCGCACATCTTGTTTTAAATAAAACTTATATATATATATTATACATATTCTACGTACATAAACTTTATACTCCATATATTACATATATTACATACAATTAGAAAATTAAATTAAATACATTAAATAAAGCGTTCTATAAAGAAACAATTATATTTATTTAAATTTATTAAATTTTGTGATTGCACTTAACTTATCTTTATATAAAGACTAACATTAATGCGCACAGGAAACTATTTTCCTACAAAATCCCAAGAATACTCTAGTATACGTATGGAACTGTACGATAGTTTGATGACATAAGAACGCGTGTACAGAGTAGATTATTTTCTATTAGAACAATTGTGACTATTGCAAAATGAAGAGAACGCAACCCCCCAATAACGTCACTTTGCAACCTGCGTTTTGCGATCATTGCAGACTCGGCTTTACGACTGTAGAAATCTTCCCAGCGAATCCCGAACGCCGATTCCTCGGTAAACTTCGATTGTAATATCCATAAAAAAAAAAAAAAAAAAACCAGAAACGATGTGACTGACACAAACGATTTAGCGATAAAAAGCTTAGAGCTAATAAATTGTGAATTAATTTCGATCGATGTGTGTTCATACGTATACATTACTTACGTATGTAGCATATGTATGTATGCAATAAGATTTGTCCTCTGTGGCTGGATATGCATGTACCAGCATGGTACAATCAGAGAGAAGCCTGAGAGCGGGGCCAGGCCCATAAGAATTTTTACGATCGCTTTGCCGTTCCGCAAGTCAGCGCAATGTCCACGGGTGGTGCACATTGGCAACTACGTAG
>QVNW01001698.1:0-29286 GCA_014825475.1 Pseudomyrmex flavicornis
AAAAAAAAGGACTATATAGAGAGACAGAAAGAGGAGGTTTAAAAAAACGAAAATTTCCCAGCTGTTCGAACTGGCTTATCGTCCTGAAGGATCAAACATGGCGGACGCCGGTCGTGCCGGGAGGGGGTTTCAACCCTTGCTATCTTCCCTGATCGAAACTCGCAGAAGTTCACGGCGCACGCGTGTGCGTGGAATTTCCGTGTGGCTCGATACGCACGCACAAAGGAAGAGGACACGAACGACGGGGCAATATGTGCCACGACTTTATTATACACGCGGGGTAGAAACGCGCGAGTCGGGGGTAAACACCCGCGTGCGTATACCTGGTGGCCGTCTTTTGTTTCCCAGATCGTATCTGCACGTCGCTTTTCGATGACACATCTGTGACTGGATTTAACCGAACGAGAAACGTTAAAAATCGTGACAGCGTGTCGCAGACAATTTTTTTTTGCGCGTGCATTCTCCTGTTTCTGAAATTCGATACTTCGGACAACATTGTGTTATGTCTTTAAATTTGTTTTAATAAAATATTTCGGTGCTTTCTCGCCTGAAAGAACTAATTTCCATTGTGGATACGCGTTTCCTTCCTCTATCGTTGAACAACAAACGAGCTATTCTTACGTTTTTCCCACGCGCGGCATGTTCCATTCTATAGTTTCTAGACTGCAACGTTTTTTACCAAACGAGGTCGATCGATCGCCCACGATCGGCTGTCATGTATCGCCGGAATGAGCGGCAATCGGGGATGTATTTCGGCCGAGTGATTGCATGAATTTTTAATCCGGAAGTAAACAGGAACAAATAAGCGGCGTTCGAGGAAAAAACAATGTCCGACACTCGCGACAGGAAAATTATGGAATTTACCATTTGGAAGTGTCGCAAACACGTGCGTACGCCCATCGCTTTAAATCGATATACATATTTTATCGACCTGTCGAGGCGCTTTTATACGCGCGCACGCAACGCACGCACGTACACACGCACAGACGAGCCGCACGCAAATGAATGACGAGTGGGCGTGTCGGTTCATCATCACGTCACAATATTTGCACCCGTGCGCATCGTCCCGGCGAACCCGCGGAACCGATTGCAGTCCTCGTCTAATCGGCGACAGCCAATCATTAAATTCGACGACGATTATAGTTTTTCTAATTGTTAACACATCTCTTGGTTATTTTCAATATTTTTTATTTACTTGATGTGAATTCAAGTCTTAGAAATATTATAGCTTGGTATTGTTGCTTGTTGTTTTTTAAACATCATATGTTCAATCAAGAACAAATTAATTTGTTGTATTCTTTTATAACGTAATGTGAACGATTTGAACAATCGATTCTCTAATCTTTTACATATTTCCAATTTCATAGAAAAAAACTATCTAGTATAAAAATATTAACGATTAAACGAAATAACGTCTTTCCGTCGTCGTGCATATAAGTTGTTCGTGCGATTGTCGGATCGAGCAAAATCGCAGCAGCACCGGTGCATCGCATTTTCATGAGATCGCGGGCGTAAACGCGTTAAGCGCGCAGGCAAGAAAGAAGAACCGCAAGAAATTATACGGTGATGCGAGTCAGCGATATTGTTTGTAGAACTTCGTCAATTAGCGAAGGCATGGCGTGCGGCTGCACATATAATTATCACCCGGGCAGGCGCCGGCCGGTGAAAAACTTTTTGCCTCTATCAGCCTTGCTCTATCGCGCACCGGGGAGAAAGTGCAGCAACGAGAGGGATAGTGAAACGGTCAATGTGCGGCCGCGTACCTTGGTATTGCTTTTATGCGCGCCGCGCGTTAATTCGTTAACATCCCGCGCGCTCTCGATGACGCACACCTAGACGAGCTGCTTCGTGAGCTCTCCGACGTTTGAAAAGCGGATTCGCGGAGAAAGGAAGGGGTTGGTGTCCGTGAAAGTGAGACGGGTGCACTCACCGATGATACATGTACGATTATAATCCGAAACAAATCTTTTTCTTTTTTTTTTTTCATGCCGACTGCGTAGCTAATCGTCCCGATACTTTCGACTTTGCTCGGATTTACGAATTAATTTTTTTTACGCTTATTGAAATAAGTTTCTAATAAAATTGAAGATACTCATATGAAAATATGAAAATATGCAGTCGCTATATACTTTTTGCATCTCTCTCGAATTTTCTTGAAAGGCGATTTCATCATGTAGCTCACGCTACACGTTCGAGTCGTTTTCGGTTTTACTTTTCGCGTTTGAACACCAACCGGCGAAAAACTGATAAACGCGGACAGCTGATTTTCAAGCAGACAAACACGTCGAATTTAAGAGCGAGACAGTAAAACGGATTTCGGGGTTTAGCAGAGAAAAGTTCGCGCGCGCCACGTATAATAAAGATCAAGTGTTTAAAACAGCATCAGTGTATAAGAGTATCTCGATTTTCTAGAAACCCTTCTTCTTCTACACCCGCTTCTACAATACATTGTGTACAGTTAAGAAATAAAAAAAAAAAAAAAAAAAGAGGATTCGTCGATTTCTGCACGTGTGATTAGAGACGGAAAGTCTAAACCGTAAAAGCAGACGTTTCGGCCGCTTTCGTGATCGATTCCGCGAATTCACGTGAGTGTTTAGTCAGATCGAATCGCAGTTAGGACGAGAGTCCGAACGACGGAGGAGGAAGCGCAGGGCCGGGCCGGTGGTATCGAGTTTCCGCATCGGTACTTCGGACGAGGCTGCTCCATCTATATAGGTGCCAGCCAAGTCGCCAAAAATAGATCGAGTTCACACGAATTCTACGAGCCGATCGCACGAAACCTCCGGCTACCGTTTGTGATATCGATCGAATAGCGCGGCGTCCCGATATGCGCGCACATATAGTTTACTTGTATACAACCGCGCTCTAAAAATCGTTGAAAACACGTCTGCGGGAAAAACACATACAGCAAAATCCGATCTCTCTAAAATGCGGAAAAATTATGTGTGCGATCGCTCGATACGCGCGTCTCATATCTCGCTTGATTCACAGCGCGGCAATAAAAATCAGTTTTAAATTCTGTTTTTCGCGTTAAAAAATACACATTCGCATTTTATACGACAGTATCTTCAATTCTATCGCGACGATCGTTTTCGCGGACGAACTCGTTTTTAATACGTCTCGGAAGTTTTATTTACGTCCTTTTTCACAGTCGTAGAGATCCAATTATTTTGTCGCGATAAAGATTATCCCTGTATACATATATACGCGCGCACAGATCCGTGAAAATTACGTTCGCGCGAAATATCGCGCGCGACGGAGTGCGAATTGATTAAATCGCGAATCGTCTTCCATCAACGCGCGCCAACAATATTCCCCGGACACGTTCTTGTTGTTATAACGGAAGATATGCCTGTGCATTCTTCAGCGTCGAAGAATCTTTCGCGCGCGAAAATCATTCGATGCTAATCACAGCGGAGAGGAGCGGAGCGGTGTATGTATTAATCTGCAGGTACAGGAAATTAACTTGGCCTTGTTTTATCTTGCATTCTGATTACTACATCTACACACCGCGAGAAACGCGTAACTTCGTTCTCTCCGCTATGCACGTGCTAATTAAGTATGTGCACTTCGCTGGCACGAAGGAAGCGATCAAGGACGCACTTTTACGAATAATACGCCAAGCTACACAGATGTAGATATTTTTTTGTTTGTTGAGATTGACGTGATGCCAATATGTAAAGTTCGCGCAACAAGTAGCGTATTCGCGGATTTATTACGCAAAACGCCAGAAACATATTTTTCCTCGCCATTCTCAGTATTAAAATTGCAATTTTATAAATCGTCTCTTATACAAGAACGTATAAAAAAGCTTCTGAGCAAAATTTAAGCATTTTATTTTTGCGAATATAAGAGAAAAAAGATTGTTTCATTTGAAAATTATTTTATATTTTTTTAATAATTTCTATTAACTTCTAAATACAATTTACGAATTAAATTAATTAGTAATCGTGCAACACACACCTGTTTACTCATATTTTGCTCGAAGGTGTAACGCAGCTTAGGTACTTACAAGGCGTCGTTTTGGCTTGATGAGAGGTCGATTCTGGCCGTTCATTTTGTAATAAAGTCCACAAGCGTTGCACAGGTAGTGGCCGGTGCCGTCCCGTCTCCAGAGAGGTGTCGAAGTAGCGCCGCAATTCACGCATTCGCGACCTTCTACCGGGATTTTCCATCCCGACGGGACAAAAATTGTGTTTAATTTCGCGCGCACATTCATTTGATCGTACAAAATATTATTTTCACACTCGTGTTCGCGCGCGAATGTGAGATCCAATTGTCAAAGTGTTTCCTCCATTGATTAGATAAGAGAACACAAAACTGAGCGAATATCCTTCTCTTTGAAAACTCGATCTCGGAGATTCACGCGCAAACTGACAAAAGCGCACGTTGATTCGCGCTCGAATAGTAGGTATAAAATATACGGAAAATTTTAAAACGCAATTTCGACGCAAGAAAGAAAATTTGTTTTCACACTCTTTGACTTTCGATGAGAATCAACGTGCGCTCAACACAGAGATTTTGCAAACAATCAATCAAAGTGACTCGTGAGAGACAACTCGCGCATGCAGTTGCAGAGACATACCAATATCAAGCGATTACCAGAGCAAAAGCAGAGTCTCTTTAAGACCATGGACGTTTTCTTTTTTTTTTATAGGATTCACGGATTTTCGAACTTACGTTAGTGCGGTTGATTAGTCCCCGAGTACACTGTGAGAAAGAGAAAGAAGCGGATATGTAACGAGGAAGAGGAACCAAGGATTCGTCATTTGTTTTTTCCGATTCACGACCGGAGAGAAAAACCAAAAGGGATCGCCTTAAAGTTATCCAAATGTACTTGTTACGTATTTTTAAATTAAATTTTTTAATTTCTCGCTATAAAAACACACGCGGTACTTTCTTTCTCGCGAAAGAAAACACACATCTTGGACATCTTCGCGACGTATAACGTGGGGAAAGGAAAGACGATTGGACAGCGAGGAATGAGATTTCTCCCCGAAATGCGCATTTCTCGAATCGTCCTCCGAGCTGCGTCCTCCGCGGAGATATCGGCCGAGTTTATCGGCCGCTACTGAAAAGGAGTGCTATTAAACTTGCGAATTGCGCACTGGTTGTACGATCATTGCACGGTCGAGGGCGATTCGATATACGAAGTAAATCGTTTTCGCGTTCAGTGGTAGATCTTAACGACGCTCGTAAAAAAACGCTGTTTCCCCTCGCTTCCTTTAACTACCTACGATTAGTAGAGGTCTTTCGAGTAATCAATTCTCGGTTTTGTGCTTGCATCCGTGTCTTTCCGTAAAAATAAAACGGACTTATAAAAAACATATATTTATGCAGTTTTTGAAACAAGATAGCGTGTGAGAAACAACATTAAAAGGACGAGCGATCGTATCTGTAATCGCGATATCGATTGAATGCGCGTCGCCGATTAATGATTAAATATAACTCGACCTCGATTTAACGTGAAATTCGACGGCAGCGAAATAATTTCTAGCACACGTAGGCCGTCGCATGTAATTGTCGACACGCGAGCGGCTCGTTTGCGAGCTTGCTGATGCAGATGAATTCATAACGCAATAATCGCACTGGATGTTCTCGTTCGAAAAAAATTTCTCGGTAAAGACGCGAAGTGTGCGAACGAAATCCGAGATTATCCTGACGTCAACCGAATTTAACCAGGTTTACCGCCTAATTGCTGTTTTTCGGCGAACCCGCGGATCGATCGCTGAACTAATTGGAAAAGGACCCAACCGAGTCTCTGCGGCGCTTTAATTTGATTTGGATCCTACGGCAGATTCGGGGGGTTGATAACAAGAAGCACCCACATTGATCGCCAAGCGCTACGCGTCCGTATCCCTCATCCCTCACGTTGACGATAATAGAGCGGCATAAATACGATCAATCTCGATCCCCTTTTCGCTGCTTTTCTGATTTGATTTCGACGCGGTAATTGCCGATTCACTCCTGATCCTCTCGTTGATACCATCATTTATATTTCCTAATTGATGTCTTTTATTTCGCGCGCGAGCAACAACAATTGTGCGTTTCATCTACATCTCTTCGTAAAAAAGTATATTCTCGTCGATTTTATTTCTTATCGCGATTTTTCCGGTAAAATGATAATCGCTCGTCGATTCTCGGAACGGATAGTCGGTGATAATAATTTCCAGCTGCGTCCGTATTTCCTTGTACTGATGCCTTTCTGCCTATCGATCCGTTCGTATAGTGATGGAACGGGCGGACAGTTTCTGACACCAACGATAGGTATCAGCCACGAAACACGTCGAGGTGACGCTCGTTTGCGTTGTACTTCGAAATATAGTTCTCGTGTCAGAAGGTGACGCTAAAATGGCCGGATTTACTCCTCTCTCCAAAGGGTCCGATTTTCGCTCCCATTTTCGGCGTCACCTTTGACCTTAACATGCAACAAAGCGCTCGTTAGATGTTCGCTTCCGTTTCGACTTCCTCGAAACTTCCCGAATTGTGGCGCGAAATATACATGTAGTTGATGGAACGAGCAGATACAACGTGTCGTAAAATTTCCCGAACATTATCCACGATTATCTTTTCTCAAGTAGAAACGCTCGAATTTATTCGAATAAAAAAAAACTATCTGTTATCTTCACAAAAAGTTGGAGAAAAAAATAGTAAAAAATTTTCTGAAGATTTCAGGCATCCCGAACTTTTCAACAAAGTCTAAACATCGTCGTTACATTTTGTGTGTTGAGTGTTTCGGTGCTGATAAAACAAGGTGACAAGTTTGGGAAACGTTATGTCACTCGTCCCGTTTTACGGAGCGCTTATTATTGCTCGGTGTCCCATTGTTGATCGCAGAAACAACGAGCCGAGAATATTTAGGACTGGGAGCGGTGGTCGTTGGAGCGCAAAGAAGCTCGTGGTGAAGAAGGAAGGAAGCCGTCGCTTGTGTCCCGTGCCACTTCTGTCATCAACGGCCGAGTTATGATTCAGTACGAAGGAAACCGGCGTTCCGTCACGAGAGAATTTCGCGCTGGCCCATAGCTATTTCTCTCTCTTCTTCTCTTTTCCTCTCTTCTCCACTAATTGCACGCCCGTAGCTCCACGAGTATTTCGAAGCTACTAACGGGATCGTCCGTTAGTGGCTTCTGCTTTGTGTTTCCCTCTCGATGACTTTCTGGTTCGGTCCGTAATGTTTCTTAATTAGCTGGTTCGTCATCCGCGCGCGAATGTTCCCCCTTAATTTCTCGATACGACGGAATCTTGCTGCAACAACACTTTCAATGTTCCCGAGAATATAAAACTGAATCAGAACGTCTGTGGCGCCTAATTAACATGACGTATCGATAACATATTAATTTATTTTTGCTCGCAGACAACCGCGCAATTTATTTATTTATCTGCTTGTGTGTTAGTCGCAGTTTCTTCTATCGTTACAGTATCAATTATCTTTTCTGAACGACTGCGTTACTCGCGTTGTTTCATTCGCAAAGAACACAATTTCCACCCCCGTCTCATCTTCTTCCCAGAGCGAAGGATATTTCGCCAATCGAGTGCCTAACGTCCGCTTTTCGCGAGGTGTTGCTCAAACGACGGCTTGCTTTCTGTTCGTAAAAGCTATTTTTCGCGGCCTTCTCACGAGCGATTTTCTCGGTGAATCGCGGTAGATAGATAAGTGTCGCTAAATAAGCGCCGCGGGTGCCGCTACCGTCTGGCTTCTTGTTCGTCGTCGTCGTCGTCGTCATCGTCAACGGGCGACTACTCTGCGCGCGACCGGCTGGCGTATGTCGTAAGTCGATTCAATTAGCGGGCTTCCATAGCGCGAAGCCGGAGGCCATTGTTCCTGGAATTAGGATTTTTACCACGCCGTCGCCGCTTGCCGTCGGAGAACCGACCGGCTATTATTACCGCAATCAGCGTATCCGGCATTTTTCAACCGTTTCTCGTTCTTTTTCCTCGCGGCGACCTCCTTCCTCCATTCGACTTCGTTTACTTCGACGACGACGACGACGACGACGACGACGACGACGACGACGACGACGACAACGACATCGCGGACGCTACTCCCAGAGAAACGCGCGCAATTGTCTCGGTAAAAGTTCGTCGAACGCACGAGAAGTACGCGTATTTCGCGGATCGGATATTATTACGAGCGACAATTAGGATCGGTAACCTGGTGTATTCGCAATAAAATCCCGACTCACACGTGTGTGTGTATATGTGTGTGTGCGTGCGCACGAAAAATTGCGGGACGCCGCCGAGAAAAATGGTCCGTGGACTCTTTGAGAGGGAGCTTTGCCGTGACAAAAATAAAAAACGCTGCGCTTTTGCCACACCACATCGAAAAAAAATATCTGTGCTTTTCTCTTGTCTTTGCACTGTGTGTCCGTGTGTAAAGTGTTTTCGAAGGAGAGTGAACGTGTATTTATATAGAAACAGGGACACATATAATATATATAGATAGATAATGTTGATCGTCACGGAAATCGGGTGTGGTGCTTCACGCTCGCTCTCTCGAGTGGGTGCCACGCAAAAAACACATCAGTGAGGCAAAATACAAAAAACCACAGTCAGTGCCTCCCTCTCTATTGTGACACAGCTCGTTCAAAAAAACGAGAGAAACGGTGGAAAAAACGTGTTCTGAACGAACTTTAAGCGTAAGACGACCGCCACCAAAAGCTCACGGTTAAAATTAAAACGAATAAAAAAAAAACAATTAGTCAAATGTGATAAAGAATATTAAAAAACAAAGTAAAACATAATAAAAAAAACTTAGTGAAACGTAATCAGAGAGAAGTAACCCCATAAAACGAAATAAAACACATTGGGCGTCGATTATGTTAAGTTGTATAAAAAAAAACTTCCATAAAACCTACTATGAATTATATTAAAAACTGTGCTCCAAGTAGAATTACAAAAATAATCGAATGCATGTCATTTCAATAATCGAATGCAATGTCATTATATAATATAGTATTAATACTCCCTCCCAGCTTCAACAATCGACGCCGGTGCAAAGAAGCGAAACTGAAGATGCCAAAAGCAATGAAATAAACTGAAGGCGCAAATAACCAAAGAAAACAAAATCTTATTTTCACGAGGAAATTGTAAAATGACTCTTCTTATGGATATATAAACATACTTTAAACTTTCAGATTAATTAAAACATCGAGGCTCGTAAAAAGAGCTGTTTGTTTTAGAAAATTGTTTCCTGCGTGAAAACGCAATTTAAAATCAACCGAAAACATACAAAATCAAAGATAAACTTCGAAATGAAGGAAATCAAAGGCAGAATCTAAAGAAGAACAAATCAAAGAAACAACAAAAAGAACCGTGACAGGCGCGTGTCGCTTACCGGCGGACGTCCTCGACTTGTTCCTCGGCTTTTGCTGCTGCTGCTGCTGCGCGGAGGGCGAGCCCGGCGTGTTTCCGTGCGCGTGACCGACTAGCAGTTTTGAGTCGGCGCCGCCGGCGACGCCGGTTAGACCGCCGGTCGCGTTACCGGCAGCGGCGCCGTGATGACCGAAAATACCGGCGACCGCGCTCCCGTTGTGCGGATTGTGGGACGACGCGGCAGTAGACGACGACGCCGAGGTGGCGCCGTGATGATGATGATGGTGATGGTGGGTGGTGGTGGGATACTGCAGGTGCTGATACATGTTGTACGCGCTCGCGGCCGGGTCATACTGCGAGCCGGAAGTGGTATGGTGGCTGTTGGTCGCTGCCGCGGCTGCCGCTGCGGCGGCGGCAGCGGCCGCGGCCGCGTAACTGTCCCTACAGGGTGAGGCCGCGCCACCGCCACCGCCGCCACCGCTACTGCCGCCGCCACTACCACCGCCGCCGCCGGCAGGCACGCCGTTGTTACTCTGATACGCGTCTTGCTGTTGTTGTTGCTGCTGCTGTTGCGAGGCGCTCGCCTGTTGGCTGCCCGTCACATTGCCGGACTGGTTATTACCTTCTCGCTGTTTCACCTGACCGGACGAGCCATTCGCGCCGGTTGGACCGTTGCTGCCATTGTTCGAGCCGTTGTGCTGCTGATGCGGCGGCGAAGGCGCTCCGTGATGATGGCCGAGCATCACCGCCGGCTTGATGTCACACGAGCTCGCACCGGATGCTCCTAGTGCATCTTGATGGTGCATGAACGCGCCCATCACAGCCGCGTGAGCGACCGCCGCTTGGTACTCGCTGGTGGCACCACCGGCTAGTCCGGAGAGAGGGTTGCCACTGTTATTATTATTGTTGTTGGCGCTCGTAGAGTTATTGTTGTTATTATTCGTACTAGAAGTTGTGCTGGCGGTTATGCTATCGGGAGTAGCATCCTTGGGCGGCGTTGGCGGAAAGGAGAAGAGATGATGGCCGGTACCGCCGCCACCGTGACTCGACAGACTTCCTGTTGTGGGCGGCAGCGAGGATCCCAGGGGACTCTGCGGCTTCTCGTCGTTCACAGTACCGCCCGTGGTCGCCGTCGTCGCGGGAAATCCCCAAGGTGTCTTCGAGGTGTCCGCGCTGCTGCCGGACAGCCACGGAAGAACCGAACTATGAAAGTGCGGCCGGCAGACCTGGCTCACCGGGCCGCTCGACACGCCGCTGCCCGACATCCTTGCTGAAAAGCAAACAGAACGCAGCACGTTAAACGAAATGTTGCGTAACGCGCACATATCGTGTTGCAAGTGCAATAAATCGTGTTTATTTGATTTATAATGTTTTCTGCGACATCTATATTTCATATCTTAATATTATCGATGAAGCGCCATTGTGTCTTTGCTCAGTCAATTTGTTCCATCCTACGTTCGAAGTATCGATCCGATTTGATCTAATCAAAATAAATATCTTATTGGTGCGTTGCAAAAATACACTGCCTGTAAATAAATTTAAAAATCCTGCCGGGGCAATCGCGTATTGATGAAGAGATTGAAAGCAGATGTCACTCAACTCGCGATCATGTTTCTGCTCGAGTATCTCTTATCTAGAAGTGATGACCGCAAAAGTAGACGTTCTCGTATAGCAACGACCGTTTTGCTAACATGAGGAAGAAGAAGAAGAACCTGATTCGTGCGTGCTCGGAATGATCGAGGTTTATACCGATCGTAAAGGCTACCTAATTGCGGCAGACGTCTTAATTAAATACAATGACCGCTTGTACGAGATTTTATGATCTCTCCTCTTTCTCTCGTCTTTATAAACGAGCGAACGGCGCGCTATTTGTCTATTCTTCGTTCGAAAAACCATCGCGAGAGAGGTTTCACTCGCACGTAATTAGTTCTTCGTTCGCGATCTCAATTTCATACATTATACAATGGACACGAACGCGTTCGTCCGCGCAACTTTACGACGCGCCAACGAAGTCGCGTGCTAGTATAGACAACAACATGCGCGCAATCGTCCGTTTTATCTCGTTTCGACAGGAAGAAAAAACGCGCCGTGAAGAAAAAAGATCGAACTGTTGAAAAACGCTACTGTTCGCCTGACGCTAATTGCTAACTCCTGGTTCAAATTGGGCTGTGCGTGTCGCATGCGGAGTTCGCGAGCGAACGTAACAATTTGTGATATCGTCGCTAAGTTCTCATTCTCAGTAATAGCTAACTTGATTTTATAAGCGAATTTGTGTAGTTACTGTTTCTCTCTTCCTTATCACTGATCGTTGAGCAAAGAATTACGTACGATTAAACTACAGCACATTTCGCAGAATTGATATAATTAAAAAAAATAATAATAAAAAAAAAATAAATAAATAAATAAATAAATAAAAGATGTTTCGAAGAAAAATCAAATTTTTCGTTTAAAATCAAAATCAGTAATATACCGGATTGATCACAAACGCGCTAGTGTAATTAGAATACCGAAAAACAAAAAATAACTGTATCTGTTTAATGAGAAGATAATTAACAGCCAACAAAAACTTGGCGCGACAACAATATCTAAAATTAGAGAGACGTTTATGGGACAAAAATGAATGGGCAATTATAGCCATCCTGCGACGATACGGTCATCTCTGTCATTAATGACGTTACAGAGAGCTCGTAACGCATCAAATTAATTATCCCCGGTTATTATCTTGCGAGTACGACGACGATGACAATCACGATGTCGGTCCATCTAATTAACCGATCCCCATCTTAAGCCCCGTCGGCCAGGAAAGTGTGGCCGTTCTTTATAATATCCGTGCAAATTCGCGGATGCACATTGTTGCCAACGAAATACCAGAACGTGCATGCGACGCATGCAAACCTGCTTACGACCCGAGGTTGGCCCGAAGTGGCCGATCGATATATCGAGTGGTTCTTGCCAACAACGACGCTCCGCCACCTTCGCGGCCATACGCTGATAACAAGTGGATGTTTTGCCAAACTGCGCTTCGTCTTTGTCTTCCTTTCTCTCCCGCTTTCTGACTATCCCCTGAATTATGGGCAATAATTTAAAACCCCCAAACTCTTACGTCGTATTTCACGTTACATGAAGTTAGTCATACTTAGTAAACGTCGGGAGGAAAACTTCAAGACTTCTTTTCTTTTCTGTCAAAAAAACGTGTGTTACAAAACGTAAAACTAAGAGATACGATTTAATAATATAATTACAAATTGGACGTTAGTTGTGTGTGTGTGAATAACAAGCGAAACGGCTCTCTTGGCTCTGTGTATTCGCGTTGGCAAATGGCGGTATCCGCGGAAAGTGGCTGTTTAAATTTAGAGAAGCGCGAAACAATATTACGAATATAGCGAGCAGCGAGATGAGCAGCTGCAGCTCTGTAATTAATCGGAGCCAACGATGGCCTGTCTGTAATTGGATCCACTGCATCGCGGCGCAACCGCGATGAAAAGTAAACAAGCTCTACGTGTAACTACGCTTTCTAATCCTCGACCATTTCGTTGTGCCTTGATATTCATTCTCGCTGTAAGGCCGTGCCATACATTATCTGTGTATCTACATTTGTTATTTTTAACAATGTAGATACATCCTGCGCCTCAATTAGTAAAATTGTAACATCACGTATCATTGTTATTATAATGTAATAAATAATAATTATCAAAAGAATTACAATGTGTGTAATTATTTACAAGAAAACCGATTGAGATAATTTGTTAACTAATTGCAGCAACAAAATTGGCGACAAAAACCGCGGCGACACAGACGGAACGACGGCGGCGAAAAATGAGCAGACAGAAAGAGGAGCACACTTCGCACTCTCAACGCAATAAAAACTTCCATGCTGAGCGATATTTATCGCTCTTTCCGCTTCTCCACAACCCTCCTTTGCCGACGCTTGCTCGCCGTGCTCGCTTCCCTCGTCACCGCAACTCCGTTTTTACGGGATTTCACGGGAGACTTTTTTGCCAGCTCCTTCTCTCCCCCGACGCCACTCTTTCTCCCGCTTCGTCCCTCCCTTTCTCTCGCTTGTGTCGTCTTTGTCCCGCCCTGACGTGCTGACATAACTTTCGGACTGTTATCTCGACGATATTTCTGTCGACCCTGCAATTTTATCTGCAGTCGCCGATCGGTCGTGGAACGGCGAGCGCGTCCAGACAATATGGCCGGCGACGGTCAGCTGTTCGAACTGACTCTCTCGCATTTCCGACGTTCTAGCGAGTATCGACGAGTTCGCGTCAATTCCGCAAAAGAATCTAATGTTACGAGACAATTAACGAGAAAGACGAGAAACTAAATCGCCGGTCTGAAGGATTTTTCTAATGAGAAACTGTCGCGAGCGAAATATTCTCGCGTGTGTTACTCAATCAGTTAAATCTGACGAGAATACACAGATGTGAAAAAATGAATATAAGGTCGGTAAGACAATATACGTTTTTCACAAATCACGTTTTTTCAGCGAACGGTAGTCGCACGCTTTCGACGGCTGTGATGTTTGCTCGTACGAATCCGTTCGCAGAATAATGTTTCTATTCACCGGCGCTATCACTTTTACAAATCCGGCCGCCAGTCTCTTCACATGTGCAATAAACGCGCTCCATAAATCGTTCGAAGATGATCGAGCCGTTCAGCGCGAGATGCGAAATCGCCGTCATCTCGCGAATGAAAACCTTGGCAGAGAATCGCAATAACATCGTCTCAAGTGAGCAACGAGGAAAAAAAAGAACAAGATATACGCAGACAAGCGATCTCGCTGTTGCGCGCCACGTAGAACTCGATGAGAGATTTCTACCAAGTATCAATTTCCGAAACGCTCGTACAACAAAATCGAATTCCGTCTAATCTGACGCGAGCATCTTTCCTCTAATCGTAGAGAGATTTCTTTATCCTATTAAGGCGACATCATCCGTCGATCAGACCGAAAATACCGACTTCGAGGAGAAGGGGCTCGCATACCACCCACACATATCATCGAATATAACGTATCGTGTATCCAACGACGATATTATGCTAACGATATTGATTTTCTGGCATATCATTTTATTCTCGCGTATCAAATTTCTACTCAAAACGGTTGTGTCAAACAAGAGAAGAGAACGAGAAATGGAAATTGCGAGGATCACTCTCTCTCAATTCGAGAAATCCTCTCTCGCTCTCTCTTTTTTTTTTCTTTTTTTTTTAATCCTCGGCAGGTAAAGCCGCTTAGAAAATACATTTTCTGCTTCGCTCCGCGTTAACCGCGTCATTAAATTTTAGATATCGCCTCGCTCCTCGCGATATTATCCGACCGGCTGATTCCTAGATAATAGCCGAGGGTTGTGCACACCCAGTACAATACCTCGCTCGGCGTATCATGAATATTCATGAAAAATTCATGGATACGGTCAACTGTTATATCGCGCGAACGAGATCGGCACGACGGACAGATAACGCGTTCGCGCTCCTAAATATTTTTTTGCTATTGCAAAACATGACAATCCATGCACAACGAGTCTCGGTAAAATCGTTAGAGCAATGTTTGTAATTTTTTTTTTTCGAAGTAAAGCCTCGCAAATTTGTATCTCATCGTTCGGAACTTAATAAGATCGCTTCGGGGCGATCGGGTGGGATCGTTTCGCTCGGGATTCCCCTCGACTCTCTCTCACTTCAGCGTGCTTTTAAATTCGCTCGTCACGGGACAAGCGATACGCGCGATAATGTCAGAAGGCGACCCACGCGTCGCGGCGATCAAGATCGGTTCGATTAATCGCTTACTCGATCGCTCTCGGAGCCGAGAGTAGATGATTCAGGAGCGTAAGCGCCCACGCGTTCAAGAAAGTACACGCAAGTCGCGTTACATATTCCGCGCTACTTGTCGAAGAACACGATATTCCGATAATAAATTAATATATGATAATCGATATGCCACACACAGCTCCCTGGCTTAGCGAAGAGCCGGAAATAGACCAAGTTTATGGCGCACCTGTGAACAAATTGTCGAGTATATAACACTAGTTTTTTTTTTTTAATTCTGTTTTTTCCGCACTGTGAAAAATCGCGATTACGCAGTCGATACGCCAGTCGATCACGTCGATATTTGCATATTTATATTTATACTCCTTTACCGGTTACGTACGAAGAGTATCAAAGCCGCGGCGCAGTGAAAGCCGCCGCATTTTCCGACGAACAAAAACAGACAAAACAAGTTTACAAGAAGAAGAATTGCGACATTTTAGCGAAGCCATAAATAAACACCGGCGAATAGATATTCGTCGTCCGACATTAACTCGTTTGCTACGTTTATACGTAACAATTTCAAACTGCATGCGCAATAACGTCATAAGCATATCAAGAAAATTATCATAGTGATTACTTCCCAAACGAAGCAAATAAGCGTAGATAAAGCAACATATCCTGCGCTTATCGTTATACCTCTTGCATTTCTTTCCATCGACCTTAACGGAATATATTCCAAGGAAAGAAATATATTTCCATAAAAACACACACACACTCAACGTGCTGTAAAGATTTCAGATAACGGATAATTTGCAAAATGTGCGCGCGCGGCTGCACTTGCCCCCGATATGTATACACACCAATGAAACTTTGTCCTGGCTTATCTCGCGAATGGACCCGGACGCCATGTCTCTTTCTCTCTTTCTCTCTTTTTCTTTCTCTCTCTCTCTCTCTCGCTTTATCTCGCTCGTACGCGCTCGCATCAAAGCGAGTACTCCAAATAATTAACCACGCCCGGGAGAGAGAGCGGACGTTCGCTTTTATGCGAGAGGCGTCAGCAGAGAAAGAGAGTGTGTAAAAGAAAGAAAGAGAGAGAGGGAATGGCTCTCAAAGGGTCAAAAAGGATTCAAAGCGTCCGGCAAATCTGTTTGAAAGGACGACCAGTCTCGTCTCGTATCGGAGAAAGCGTTTTATTTCCCGGTTATTTGCCTCCGTCGCGTGTCCCGGGGCGTCTATTTCAAAAGAGGCGCGAGATCGGGAGATGCAAGGCAGGATTCAGACGCGATCAGGTCGTTTACCGTGTTGATCTTATTAATAAAGAGATAGCGGGGCGATCCTGCTAGAAATTACCAGGGCGTACCTCGAGCGTTTCCAGACGAGGAGAGGCGTTTCCGAGCGAACGCCCGCTTCGTTACCGTGAGACAGTAACTAATTATTGTTACGTTTTGCGCCACCGTGGAGAATTACGACTTATTTTCGAAACGCGAAATCTTTGCGCAAAGCCCGACGGTTATTATCACGAAATAGAAAGGATCTCCCGGAAACATATTTTAATTTAGACGACTTGGAAATTTTACAAGAGCGCAAATCCGTTTTTTATACAACAAATCGAAGAATAATATTTTAATTTATTAAAGCGCACAAAGAGAAACAAATAAAAGTTAAAAAATGCTGAATAAAGTCTTAAGTTTTTTCAAGCGCGATCTTCATCGACGCGGAATTCCAATTGCATATAGTGCGTTACTTTTGCGAAGCAGCCTCGTTAGACGTTGATAAAGTATTGTTATCGCGAGCGTCGACAAGGACAGAGGAGCTGCTAAATTTCATTTTCCTCCTAAAAGATTCTGCGATGAAAAAGGCAATTGTCAATTTGAATAAATTATCATCGCTCGTTTCAATGCCGACAAAAAATACGAAGTTTAAATAATTTGTGTGTGTGTGTGTATTTATTCGCGTTGTTGTTTTCTTGTTACCTTTTATCTTTTTCCATTAGTTCTATTTTTAATAAACGATTACCTCGTCGTAAAAAGATAATCATTTGTGACTGATTCATAAATAAATAAACAGTGACAAATGCTCATTAATGAAATTAAGATAGGATAATAGAAACTTCGTTTTGAGCAAGAATAAAGAGTTTCTGGCTCAATAAAAATAAGGTTTTTTCTTCAACAGTTAATACAAATACAATAACTGTTCCGAATGATAAATATTCAAGCAAGATCGCAAGTGACAAAACACATCGTAAAATGGTGAAGGATCAAAGAATAAATATTTGTCAAATGCACTACTGTTCGCAAGAAAATAACGACTCTCATACGCAGCGAATAATTTGCGGCAAGGGATTTGAGAACTGCAATTCGGTTAGGGTTGCTCGGACTCCGTTAAGCACAAAACAAAAATGCCTCAAAGAAAGAATCTCACGAATAAAGGAACACCCGCCCTCCGGGAGGTGCAGCGGGAGCTCACTCACGCGCGCCTTATAATATAATGCACATGCACGAAATTCCTGGAGAGAAAATAACGTCTCATTTCACCGTCGAACGCCCCCAGCAGCTTTCACATAATAACATGCAATTTCACCCTGAATCTTACTTGCTCCCCCCACCAATCGATTTTTTTTCTCTTTCTCGATATCGCGCGAACCACTCGAGTAATACCCAATGAAAAAAAAAAAAAAAAAAAAAAAAAAGGGAACGCGAGCAGATGCTTTCTCGAAGAAAGACAACGGAAAAATAATCCAAATCTCATCGGGAATTTTAATAGGTATTTTCAGGTAGAAAAGAACAATCCCCTGGATTTTCCAGGTAAAGCGTGTCTCGTCGGAGCTACCGACGAGGTACCAGAGGCTAGTCAGCGTGTTGTCCGTGTCAGAAACGAGAAGAAACTACGGAGGGAACGAAATGCCGCGACGAGGAAGAAGATTGATCGCGATGAAGCTGCATCTGCCACGATGTACTAGATAAAGAGAGAGAGAGAGAGAGAGAGAGAGAGAGAGAGAGAGGGATGAGGGAGGGAGAAAGATAGAGACAGAGAAATGACGGGAGAGAGCGACGGAGAAGCCCTTTGGGAGAGGCTCCGCCTTCGGCTGGCGTGTGCATTTGCGCAAGATGGCGCCGGCCGGACGATAGCGCGGTTGCATGTTTTGCACTCCGGAGAACCAACGTGCGCGAACACAACGCACCGGGTCCGGCCACGTTCGTCGTTGTGCCACTTTGGCCCGAGCAACAACGGATCCTCTTCTTGACCGTCGTCGTCGTCGTCATCGTTGTATGACGACGAGGTTACAGAAGTCGCGCGATATAGAAGAGAAAAGGAAGAGGGGAGACGAGGAGGAGGAGGACGAGGAGGAGGAGGACGAGGAGGAGGAGGACGAGGAGGAGGAGGAAGAGGAGGAGGTGAAGAGAGGAGGGAGAGACAGGCAGAAGACCTAACCTATAAAAGCAGCGCCTCCCGCGTGGCCCCGCAATTACGTATGCACCTCTCTCAGACCCCGCGGGCTTCGCGGTTGGCTGCGCTTCCTTCCTGTCTGTGCCGCAACCACTGTGTATTATGCATCCAGCTCTTCGTGCGCGTCCGCCTATCTTGTTTATTTTTCTTTTTAACATCACTCCACCGTTCCATCCCTCCACTCGTCTCTACTTCGTCTCTATTTTTTTTTGTTTCTCTCGCCGAATGATAGCTTCTTGTTCGTTTGCTCGCGTCAGGGAAAGATGACGGCGAGACTTCGCGCAAAAGACGTTTGCGTGAAAGCGTCTCGCGAATAATGAAATGCTATCCAGTCCTATTGGCAAGTCCTAGCCTAATCGATTCTAACTTGGAAATTCGCTTTCTCTTTGTACAGTGTACTTTGCAATCCTATGTGTGACTCATAGAACTCTACTTGCCATTTTATTAACAGAGAAAAAACTGATATTTTTAACGTGGTTGTAAGTCGCATCTAAATATTGTCGAAAATAAAATGTCTTCACATTGACATAATTAAGATTACACATTGCGAAAGATATTTATTGTTACTGACACATTTTTCTGTCCTATTCAGGGACTGTCAAAACTACAGAGGCGCATTTGGACGAGGGTCTCGGATTTTCTAGTTTGGACCGCAATTTCGTGCGGGCATCAAAGGCAACCGGGATACGTTGCTCTTTGAGGTCAAAGATTTCTTTTGAAAAAAAAAGGAGAGAAAGATCATCAGCGGGCAAGCGTGGCAAAAGTCGCGCAAGAAATTTACGTAACGTCCGCCACTTTTTCCGTACTGTCTTAATGTACAATCGGACGGCAGATTGATTTCGATTAGAGGTGCCGTTTTTTGGCGAGGGAGAGGAAGGAGAAACACACGAGCTAACAGAGGCCCGAGTATGATCCACGCATGTCGGCACGAATCAGGGATATCGCCTTCCACGGCCTCAAGATCTGGCCCGGCTCTGTATCGTGTTTCCTCCTTGCCTCCTCTTTTCGGTTTTCTACCTTCCTCCTTCTCGTTTCCTTCGCCCGTATCCACCTCCTCTTCTCCTTCGATTTTCTCTCGACGCGTCGAAGAGTCTCAAGCAAGAGAATGCGCTCTTGCTTCGTTCATTTTCTCCTTCTCTTGCCCTCTTCTCGTTCTTCCTTTTCTTTTCCCATCCTTGTGTGTCTCCTCTACATACTACCCGTACTATGCTTTTTCATGCTTGGCCAACGACGGGGAACGGAAGGAGCTATCGAGATTACGTACATCTAGAATGTATACACACACCATCGGCTTTTTTTTTTAGCGCGTCTCTCTTCGAAACGACTCTTTTTTTCTCTCTTTTCTGCGCGACGCCATAAGATCTTTTCACGTGAAATTGCTCGAAAGAGACGAGTTAGAGTTCTGTACATCTCTTCATCAGACATTCGCATTCGCAACCTCCTCTTTCTCGCTGTGCTCACTCGGTCTATAAATTCTTTTTTTTTCCCCCCCGTAGTTGTTTCTTTACGTCTTCTACCGCGACTGTCAAGTTTATTTATTCTCCAAGATGACTTTCTTTTCACGAACTGATCGCTTCCTGCGTTTACGCTTATATCTTACATTTTGCAACACGTTCCGAGATTTTGATTGCTAATCGCCTCTTTAGCTTCTTTGCTTTTCGCTGTCATTCACGCTAGAGAGGCAAAGGGATTACTCGAAATGGAAAGTCATTTGCCGAGCCGAGAGTCGAGAGAGAGCACGAGCGAAAATATACGGGCGCGGAATACGGAGGAGAGCACGTAACAAATACGCACTTGCGTGCTCGAAAGCGCGCACTCGAGAGCGCCTCGAGTACGCCCTGTCGCACTCGGATCTTCAGATGTATTGGCTTAAGAAACCGTCCCGATATGGTATGTTACCACAGGTAACAGGTATGTCACTCTCTCCTCCGCGACCTCCTAGAGGCCGTGCGCAATGTGTTTCGCGCCTGTATCAGTCGTGATGAAAAATTTAATTATCGAGGACAGACATCTAGGCTTCGGCAAGGGAGGAGCGCAAAATGGCGATGCATCAGGGGAGACATTCGATGGCGCTGATAGCCTCGGAGAAGGCCCCCCTCGTTAATTAAATATAGAAATTTTAATTAATGAGAAGTGTGCGCCCGGTGCGCGGAAGAGGTGACTGTTCGACGGTCGTTGAACCGCTGCGTCGTTGAAACACGCGAGAAAGGAAGAAAAAAACCTTGCATGGGTGTAACACGGACGGTACGTCTTTATTATATAGGTTTAATAAAAGCCACGTTCGGTCTGACCTCTTTACAGGGTTAATGTCCCGGTATTGGTTATATTCGCTTTCTATAATATTTGTGAAATTAAAGGGGGGGGAGGAGGGTGCGAATCTTCACAATCTATTTCGCCTGTAATCGACCGCGCTTCTACCGTGCGTCGGAGAATCACTAAGACAGATTCCGATCGATAAGGAGCTACAAAATAACTCCGAGATTATACGTATTATCCTCTTAATAAAGTGCCATGGCACATGACCGCTGCTGAAAAAGGTAAGATATATATATATATATATATCTCTTCTGCAGGAAATTCTCCTCCCAGTTTCTTCAAAGAAAATATCCAGCGAGCACTCGGTCGTTGAACCGCGGCGCGAAATTCTTAGGGATGAAAAACAGAAAGGGAGACAACCCCGGATAAAGAAAGAAAGAGAGAGAAAGAGAGAAAGTGCGGGCGCGGTTGAAAAACAAAAGAAGAAAACTGACGTGTGTACTTACTGTGGGCGTAGTGTGCGGCCGCGGCTGCGGGATGGTGCGTCGGTCCGGCGTGGGGGTAGTAATTCCTGTAGTCGGGGTTGCCGACCACTCCGGCCACCCCGGCGCCCCCCGAAGGCGGCTCCAACGACGATCTAGGCGGCTCGTACCACCTAGCGGTACTAGACTCGCTGCTCATGTCCATCGTGTCCAACGAGGTCTCGGTGCGTTGTTCAGTCGAGAAGAGAACAAGGAAGTGGAGAAGTAAGTGGAAGAGGAAAGATGAGAGGAAGAAAAGGGAAGGATAGAGAAGAGTGGAAGGCGGAATAGAGAAATAACGAGTCGGGAGAGAAGGAAGATTAGGAACGCTGCCAAAAGCGCCTCTCTTCCTTTTCCGTCGTTCTTGCGACGCCCAGCGGGGTCATAGGTAATCCTGGTGATGAGGCTTTACCGCAGGATCACCGAGAAAGTTCGACGAAATTGGTCTCCGTCCTGTGAATCACATCGAACACAAAACACAGTCAGTTCGATTGTTATTTGTTCGGACGAGAACAAACACATTTACGAGAGCAATCGACCTTTGTCTCGCGTTAATCCTCACCGATGTTTAAAGGTAAAAAAATCAGAGATAACTTTTAAACGTATAGTGATAAGCAATATATTGTGGAGACACACAAATATAACTCACAAAACGTATAAAATGCTTTAGGCATCGGGAAAAATAAATAAAAACGTCGCGCGGCGCGCACTTAATATGTTTGCAAACGCGTATCGTATAAGACGCGCGATATAAATTATATGCAAACACGGAATGAAGAAGTTAATTAGAGCGTTTAAGCAACCGCGCGATTCACGCGGCGGAAAAATAGTCCTCGTCGGCTTTGCTCGTGATAAATAAATTTCGCGATTTGAATGGGCTCCGTTACGCGAGCAGACACGAGCGGCGCACTTTAATTAAAGTGCGACATACACACATACGCGTGCGGACTTAATAAGACACTGTCGAATCCGAAAGTCATTATTGTGTGTTAATTAACTACTACTCGATACATAGCTTGACGTCTAGCGAAAAAAAAAACATATGTACATAGCGAAAATACTTTGTTCATCGATATAACACATTGTAACACGTCATTTCGATGAAATCGTTGAAATTTGGGCGGGGATTGTGCAATCGATACGTGAAATGTGAATATTAAAATATATAACGAACACTTTTGTAACGCTCATAACGTCGTTCGCATTTTACGTAATTGCTTCGACTTTTCACTATCGTTTCTGTATCATTCGTTTTATATCATTCACGGAAAAAGGAAAAAAGACATGTTACAAGTCGGGAAAACGCATACGAGTTCATTGATACCGAACATAAAACGCTCAAACAATTCTTACATCATCGCATAATACGATGTCTTTTTCGGCACGCGCGAATCACACGCGAAAACAAAAAAGAAGCATCATTCTCGCATCAACATGTTTAAAATTGTATTATTTGTCTACGTCTAATACGAGGTTTTAACGAGATTGATACAAATACGTGTCAAACTTACAATTAGACGGAGGTTCTATACGACAATGATTTTGTTTTTATTAAGCGTAAATTTAATTTTTGAAAACTCTCTTGCAAAGAAACTATTACTGCAAGAAATTGCAAGGAAAGATTTCCAGAAAACACTTACCGCAATGGAAGACTTTTAAACGCGACGACTTTTAACGATAATCGATCAGCGAGATCTACAGTAATTAGGTCCTGATCAGCGCTTTAGTGCCAACATACTGAATATCATCGATCGGCGATCAAGTGCTCAAAATGATTTATCAATCAGTTTGCGGCCGATCAAGGTCATCGATGACGCAATCGAGACAGATTCGAAATCAATCGCCCAATCCAGATACAGCATTGTAAGAGCAACGAAGACAGAGGAGAGCTTCTTGCAAGGAGAGACAAAAAAGAAACGAATAGTTCTTATCACAAGACGCTTTTTTTTCAGAATATAGGAGATCGAATCTCTCTTTTGCACGAGAGATCGAATTTCGAGATGGCAACGACCTTCTTTGAGAATTAATAAATACCACGCGTGGGGTCGGTAAACAAATACAATTTTTCGGAGAGAAACCGGTTACGCCAGTCAACAGGTTTCATTTCTAGCTGGAAGTCAAAAAAACTATAAATCTCTGTTTTATGCAAAAAAACGTGATAATGTTAGCGCTGCGGTGGAAATTTTTGATAAATCTGTATCTGAGTAATACATTGTATTACTCAGTAATATATTGTATATATAGTAATATATTGTATGTTCGTTATTTTTATTTTTTTTTCTGCCCACCCTGTTTGATGCCAACGCACAAAAATTGCCCAAAGCAAATAAAGTACTCGAAAACAATGCGCGATAAGATATACACGAAAAAGCACATATAGATAAGATTGATACCGCATGCAATATAACACGCATATCCGATTAATTTTGATTGCAAAGCTATCGAGATTTTCCTGTCATTATTATTAATGTATTATGCAGCGCCGTAATATATTCTCTTGTGCGCGTCAATGGATAACATCAACATTAATAGATTTAATTGCGTGACAATTTAGACGGGTGTGATAATAAGAATAATTATATCTGAATTATTATATCTTAATTAATTTTTTAGAACTCTCGTGGATTATTTAAATTTGAATTGTTAACGAATAATACGATGATCAAATAGCTCGTTAATTAAACAAGGAAAACTCGTAGATTAGTCGCTCTAGTTAGGCGGTTATCACCGAAAACGTCGAGACAATAATCGCTGTGACTCGATCGATCATAGATATAACTAAATTCGAACAGATCAATCAAACCGTATATCGCTTGACACGATCGCAAGACGCGAGCGCGCGATTACTTTTTAGAGATATCTCACGATCGGAATAATATTGTTTTTTTTTTTTTTTTTTTTTTTTTTTTTTTTTTTTTTTTTTTTCATAGCCGATCGTTTGAACCATTAGCGTTACCGAGATATTTACTGCCGCGACAATATCTTTTTACGTTTTTCCCATATTTATTAATCGCAAAAAGTCGAGTTTGTTTTACATTTTTGTTTTCTCTGTTTACAAAATGTCACATTACACGTCCATTCATAATTTTCGCTTTTTCACGCGCCACTCACGTTCCAATCATGGATGTTTTCATTTTTCTAAATGTGACGAAACACATTCGACAGTTTATCTTTTCTTAATCTTGTTGCTACCGAAAATTAGGACGCGAGGAGAGATACTTCCAAAAGAAGGCATTTGGTCTCAAGATAATCGAAATCAAGACTCTTGACCGATATGCACTTTCGACAGATCACTCACACGAATCATGAATCTCATCGATCTGATAATCGCGATAAGAGAAACCCTGGGGCCAGATAAGCACGTAAATATCGTAGACTTTAACCAACAGCCAGCGATTACGACATTCGTCGAAGAACGTCTAATGCCGAATTTTTCGCGTCGACAAGCGCGATCGCTTTCTACAGAATTGACGGAGGTTGCGCGTATCGCCAATACTAATATCGGCGACTGTGACAAAAAACAGGTTCGTGGAAATTGGAACACGTCCGCTTTACTGTCAAAGAAATATAATTACCATTTCGATAAACGCGCCTATTATTCGCATACATATTTACATAGCGCGTATTTACATATTGCGATAAATATTACTTATGATCTCATTGGCGGTATAACAGTGCATTGACACGAGAGTTTTCACTGGCGCGCGAGCACAGCAAACTTTTCTCGTGTAACGTATATCGCGATTTATCGCGAATCTCGATTGTCATGATAATCATTAAAACGCTGATGCGAGATTAACGTTCGTTATCCACATATTCTTCCACAAAAGCTTTTTTTCTAACTCATGTTACGTTACAAAAATAATATTCATTATCTAACTGAAATAAATATGCGTGATAAAAAAAAAAATAGCTGTGGTCTGAAAAGTGTTCGCGTAATAATTCGACAAAGAATCTGATTTTTGCTTTGCAACTCGGAACGCTAATTAAACTTTTATTAGGTCTGTCGGAAATCTTATCGTGCGTTACGTCACTGTGTCCACTCACGACGAAACTCCATCGACACACACTTCTCGATCACGTATCACCGCGGCTAATCTTATCGAAATTCGTTAATCTGCTCGAAAGTGTTCGCCGGCAGCGTTAACGTCTCGACACGTGTTCCCGGAAACACATACATGGTATCGAAATTAAGGGAAAGTTATAGAAGAACAAAAATCACTTCAACAATATAAGATAACAAATTTATCGGAGATAGCTTTCCGTAGCTTAAAAAGATAAAAAACAATAATCTTAAGCTTGAAAATCACAAATTCATAAAGTTGAGGATAATAACTATATTATTGGAAGAATATGTCTTATTTTTGCATAGAATATGTCACATTTCAATAGTTTACCTTCACTATTGATCTGTCTCTTTTTTTCTCTTTGTAATTCGAAAATAAATAGAAGGGAATGTTCTACATTTACAAAAAAAATATGTATTATATTTTTTCTTTTTACATCTTTCAGAAAGGATTAGAGTCATATTCACGTCAAAGAATCGAACCACTTCAGCATAAGAAAGAAAAGACGTTTTGCAATTGCCAGTTCAAAAAGGTCAAAGAACTTCTATTGTAATGTCTTAAAGATTTTCAACTTCGATAAATTGCAATTCGTTATTATTACAGCGAAATCACGTCTGTTGTCAATTTAGTAAAATTAGTCGCATGGAGAGTCTACTCCAATAGTTAAATAAAGTGAAGCTTAAATACTGTTTTATTTACATCAAAATACTGTTTTTAAAGATCTAGTTTTAACACTCAATAAACTGCACAATAATATTTTGTTGTAGAAAAGTACTGGAGAAAACTTTGCTGACGTTTAAGAAATAATATTACTAGAAAGTCAGGTTAAAATATTTTATACCACAACTTTGCTCTTAGACTAAAAACTATTGTGTTTTGGATATCTTTGATTCACTTTGAGAAGACATTTTTACTGACAATTGAAACATAAATCAAACGAATTGTGTAATGACTATATAATAATAGCAGAAACTTATCTCTCATTACCGCCTATAGAGGCAAGTTTCAAAAGATACACAATACCGATCGGTAGACTGTCCGTCGGATCCGGAACGATCAGGGGTCAGACGAGACAGATGTATTGTTGAAAGAATCGAGAGAAACACAAATACGAAGTAAATAATCTCAACTTGTCGAACAAGGTCAAACAAAAGAGACCATAAACTGGAGATGAAGATCATCCCGACACACTAATGTCCTAACAGCGAAACGAAGTAAACAGCTGACGCTCGATATCAAAACTTAATATTGAAACAAGGCCAAAAAGACAGACTAAAATTTTGCTAAACCAAATGCATTAGGCTTTTGTTTACTTTAAGCCAACGACTAAGTTTTGACATAGACAAGATTCGAACAAGCTACTAGGGAGAAAAAGAAAGAAATATATACCACTATGTTAACATATCGCAATCTTTCTCGCGTTACATTTGGTAGAACACTACGAACGCAAATGGTTAATGTTACCGTTAGAGCAGAGGCTTAATATTACCGTCCTCGCGAAGATATATTTTTCTATCGCGGGATTAGAATGTTACACCGAGCAAAGCTTCGTGTGGTCTACTCTTATGTGTCCGCCACTAATCCCGCAAGACACATGAATATTGACGATGCCGTTTGAGTTTCAGTAAATCATTCAAGATTGGCTGCACTAATAAATGAAAATACAAACTATCTACTGGCCGGTCTATTATACTTGCAAATCATCAATTATATCTCTCACGTAAACCGTCGTCGCATACACGCTCCTCTCCCCTCTGGCTACTTTTTTCTAACATCTCTTAATAAGACACATCTTTTGCGTTTTATTTTTCTCCGCAGACATGAAGATATATTATGTTTTTGCACTTTTTTTCCGCGCGGCATGAGGAAAACGAGAAAGTGAATTCTATTCAAGCAAAAAATGTAGAAGCCGTCAGCTATCATACGCCGACACTATCGCGAGATTATAAGCACTTGAGATAATGTAAAATGATCATCTTTAATTTCGATTAACATAATTTTCGCGATTTTTGCATCTCTCAACTCCTGTGTTATTGTATAATAAAGATAATAAAACTGCAATAATGAAATAATAAAAGAACACACTTTTGCACTTGTTTTCGAACCGAGTACATAAATTTTATAGGAATATAACACCGATATAACAAAATCTTATCGTTGGAAACTTTGGAAGTTTTAAAACAATTACATAAATAAAAGAAATGTAGCATTATGTGCAACATAAAATTCTGAATTATTACTTTGATTGCGAGTATTGGATGAAGAAAACTTTATCTTTTCTATATGTTTTGCAGTATATAAATTTTGCATTTGGTTGTTTCTTTACTTTTTAAAGATTTGTACGGAATCTACACGTAGAGTAACAGACTTCTTCAAACTAGAACAACATGAAGCCTAATAGGTAGTAAACGAACTACCTGTGCCGTCGGATTCTGACTACTATCCAGCTCAACATTTTTGTTCGGTTTAGCATTGCTCGGTTTATAAGGAATTAATCATCCGTAAAAGGGTAAAGCTGAAAAACGAGTTGACCAATCACGAAGGATAGGGTTAAGTCGAGAAGAATATCGAATTTTCTTTTACAATTCACGTTTTTTCTTGTCCTTATTACGCAAAACAAAGCCTAGTTCTCGAGATTTTACAAATAATCTCTCATTTTTTTTATTATATTACAACTAAAACCGAAGGTGCGAAACAAAGCAAGTCTGACAATTATTTAAAACGAATAAACTCGATATAAACAGCGAAACCTGACAATGTATACTCATCATTAACCTGTAGTAAATATCAGAGTAATTGCAACGTCACTTGTAAATGCACGATTGAGCACTGCAAGGTTAGATATCATGTAAGTAATGTACAGACAAGTGTGAAAAATTAAAATAGTTCCTTCGTGTGATAAACTTCAAGATAATAAATAATGTTGCGAGAATTGGTCAATCGTCGCGTTCCGCGCGTTTCGCAAAAACAATCAAGAAGAAACTATCTTCTTGATATAAACAGTGCGCACTAACATAACTTAAACTGTGCTCACGATATAACTTACGTATCAATCGTGATAGAGACGATGCTGGCACTTCGCGCCAAAATGTGAATATACGCGATTCGGCAGATTTGGCTCGATGAAGGATAAGACAAACGGCAATCGCATGAGGTTATACTCCCTTCCCCTTCTCTATTCCGTCGCAAAACACTTAATGCAGATAACGAAACAACTATCGTCGATTTCTGGATGTCCTTACCTTATCTCCGGTGGCGATTCCCGGGGTGAGATAAAACGACGACTAGTTTATACGTTTCGCAGGTATTGTGGGATGGGGCAGAGGGGATATCGTTATCACTAAGTTAGCACCAACACACTGCACCGTACATCACACACACAGCACATCGTAGCGTTCGTGAAGGTTTGCTTGGTAGGCGGTAAGAGATCGGAGCAGAGGAAAGAAGGTGGCGACACAAGCACAGGTGATCTAACGATCGACTTTTCGCTGGTCCTCCCGTTTCTCCTAGTTGTTTTGTTTTGTGACAGCAAAACAACGTTGTCTCCGAGAGAGAATGAGAAAGCGCAGGCCAAAAGCGCAACGTTTCTTACTTTCTCGCTAAGTGAAGCATTATGCGCGACCTCGTCGTATCCGTCACTTTTTTTACCGACATAAAACTCGCATCTTGTTCATTCTCCTTTCTGTCGTTCTGTTTCATTCGTTTTGACAAAACAAATGTAATTTGTGCGGAGTCTTTTGGGTTTTTTGAAAACGCACGCACGCGCGCGCGATTCCACGAGTCGATCCGACTATCTTGACACCCGGCGCGGAACTAACCGTACGAACATACCGTGCTGTACGAGCCCCCACACAGAGATGCCAGTTTTCAGACGCGGCAGCATGCAGCAGCATGTGGAGGGGATACGCACACAGGCGAACAGCCGTGTCCGTGTGCGC
>QVNW01001699.1:0-86625 GCA_014825475.1 Pseudomyrmex flavicornis
CTCTAATACTGCTTAGTCATGAAGCTATTGTGTTGATTTAAATATATCATCAATTGAAACTGATACATTTGTATTCATATTGTTTGCATTACAAACCTGTTTTTGATTTACATATTCGCTCTCGAATTCGCAACATTCGTTTTATTTTCTATGTTGAAAACGCAATTCACGGATTATTACCGAAGAAAGAATGAAACTTCGTGCAAAATATCGATAATAAACTTAATAAAAAAAATAGAAAAAAAGATATATATTTTGCAGTAGAAAACTGAGAGAAAACAAATGTTGTCAGGTTTTCCTCGGACTTGCCACAACATTTATTCGCGGCAATTCGAGTGGGGGGATGGTTTTATTTCACTTTTCAGCACGTGTCACGTATCTCGCAACGTTTAGTCGCAATGGACGCGAAATGCGTAACTGGAATGGTTAACGAGCGCGATCGAGTCTCTATCTTTAGTTTATACCGCTCGTACGTATCAGTAAAAAAAACGCGCATACGCGTCCGGCACGCATGCAAATTAAACCGGACCGGGCAAATGACACGACGCGCGCAACGTTTTGCGCGGACGAAATTTCCAATTTTTTTTTCTCCCTCCACCCCGCTGGAGTTTTTCGTCCTCGCCACTTTTTTCTCTTCCCTCTCTCTCCCGTCCCGCCTCTCGCGTTTCCGGAAATGTCGTTCTTCGCTCCCGACACTTTTGTTCGGCAAATTCGAGCTGGTAAACCACTGTTTTTGCTGAGTTGACGGTAAAACGAGACGAAAAAAAAAAAACAAAAAAAAAGAACGCTTCCGGAAAAACGGTCGTTGTGACATTAGAGAAGCTTTTTCCAGTTTTTATTTTCACGCTTACACTCTCGTACTTGCATTGTTGCGGAGATACAAGGATTTAAAATTTAAATTCGTAACGCGAATTTTTATATATTTACATATTTCTGCAAAGTTTATATCTTATAATAATTTCAAATTTTGTCTCTTTCTACTCTTTTCCACGCTTCAGAGTTCACTTTAATATTTTAAAAGTTTATATTACATCTTTCGCGTTTGTATAAAGCTTGTCAATTTTTGTTGAATACAAGCAAGACACTTTTTTCGAAACACACACAAACACACGAACGTTTGATCAGCAGTGTCATAAGCAGATTTTTGGGCTTGCCTCGTGCCACTGTCACTTACAGCTCCCGACGTGAGGTCGGCGAAAATGAGGGAACAGGAGAAACGCAGAATTGAAATGAAATTCTCTCTCTTTCTCTCTCTCTCTCTCTCTCTCTCTCTCTCTCTCTCTCTTGTGACCTTCGCGGTTGAATTAATATCGATCGGTAATCCCGTTCGTTGAAAAGTTTCGAAACCGGCAATTCTTCACAAGAATGCCATTCTCCGCGAAGAAAGGAAGAATCGAAAGAGATGATCGAGAGAAATAAAAAAGAATACCAAGAGAATATCAAGAGAAAGAAAAAAAATAAAGTAACAGCCAAATGAGGAGGAGGGAAGGGAGGAAGAAAGCCGAGATTTCTGTTTTCACTTTCGCACCGCGATCTCGTGAGCGCCCGCTCGCCTTATCTTTTCCGGGATCGTTAATGCGACCGGTCTCTGACAGAGAATTAATGGGCCGCGCATTAATTCTCCCAAATAATCGATCTCTCGAAATCGTGATCTTTATTGTTACGATATTTGCCTCGTATATTATTTTGTGTCGAGCGAGATAATTCGTGTTAATTGTAAATGAAACTCAGAAATGTAAAGTATTTTTTTTAAACAAATTACATAACATACAATTTTACGAAGAGTATATTACGAAGATGAAATTTGCTTACTCGTCGCGTCGACGCAATCGTTTTTAACAGTCCGACAACGCGTCGATCGAGAGACGCGGGTTGCGTTCGCATTTTAATAACGGCTTAGGTGTGTGACGTTAAGAATTTAATAATATCTTCTTTTCTCGTTCCTTTCTCTCTCGTTCACATAAGCTTAATGGTACATTCTCTTCTTGCAACGGCGCGCGCGCGCGCATCACTTCCGGATATTTCCGGAGCCATTAAACGAGGCTGTACTTCGATCGACGTGAATTTCGAGAGTGCAGCGCAAATCTGCTTTTAATGCGCGTATCCCCTTCTTCCACATCTTCCCTTTATATCGTATATTCTTTGGCATCTTGACGTCGAAAAATAATGCAATTTTTTTGCCATCATCCTACTCTCGCGCTGCAGATGCGAGATCGCGGCATCGGATTCGCGTTAGACCGGAGGGAAATCGTCGCGGTACGGTATCGGAAAGAGATAAAATTTTCGCTTTGCGCCCGTAAGAACGCGTGTGTTTACTGCTTCGCTTTTTCGAGACCGCTTGTATAGCGGCTTCTAACCGTAAAATAAAGTACACGTGAGGGGAAAACGTAGTATCTCGGCGTAGTGTCTCGGTCTGGAATAAATTGACTGAATGTAGCGAACGATTATATTTTAGGAAAATAAATTTTTGTCATCTATAACTCTATAACAATTTTCAAATGTTCTAATGCGAAATACGAGAGAATGAAACGTCTCGCTTGTGTATCGCTTCTCGAGGGCTTTCTCTTGGTACGCAGCTAACGTTCGCGGAGCGTCGGGAAACAAGTTTGAACTACGACGCTCCCGGGAGTTGCACAGAAGCTTCAAGTCTCTCACGCCGTGACGGCCATGGACTGTGCGAGAATGCCGTTGCAGGAACCACTATCCCCGTGTGTATGGTACACCCGCATAACCACGCCTAGAAGCAGTTCATCTGGCGAAACCATCGTCGGTCCAGACAACCGGCTGTTCAAAATTTATGGGATTACCCACCGCAGTCCGTTTCCTGCAGTTGACAGTGTTGTACCGTCCAAAGAAATCTTATTAGATACGAGATATCGTGCTCGATGTACCAACTATGTAATGTGTTGCCAACCAACCATCACTATTCGTCATCATCACTTTTCAACGAAAAAAACGATGAAACTTCTCTCTCAGTTATATGTATACGTCACGATAATTTTAAAGAATTTATTACGAAAGATATTGGAATTCGAAAATGAACAAATATCGGAAATTTTTTCTTTCAGAAAGAATCGAAATTAAAACAAATACTGAACTTTCTCTCTTTTTGTTTGTGGAGAACAGAGTCTACGGAGATTCGCGAGGAAACGAATCGAGCGAGAGAGGAGAACAATCGAATTATCGGGAAACTCGATATACCGCGCGGAGAGAAAGAGAGAGAGAGAGAGAGAGAGAGGTTTCCCCGGCTCGGTTTCTCCGGATATTCCCCTGATTTCTGACGGCTAACGCGAGTCTGATGTTTGCCGAGGGGACTGTGCGCGAGTACACCCGCCCTTATCCGCCACCCCATATCGTTAGCGGGTAGACAAAGGGTGCGTGGCCGCATCGCTGGAATACGTGCCTCGGGGCTCCGCTAATACCGTCGATAATACATTTCCAAGTCCGACGCATCGCGCTCCGTTTCCGCCATTCGTCAGTCTCCTCGTTTGCGCGCGGATTGCGTCGGACAAAAAGTTTGCGCGCATACAACAAAAAAACGTACTTTAATTCCGCCCAGATCAAACTGCGTGAAGAATTAACGCGTGCCTGATTACATTTATTTTACTCACATCTTGGCTGTTTCAAATTCGTTTCATTGAAGATATGTATTTTTTGTGCAAAAAAAAACAGGATTTGAATTGACAATCAGCGATCGTCAATCTTCATGTAAGACAAGTTAAACAGTAATTAAATTAATACTCCATACACGTAATAAACAATTCCACTTATTTAAGATTTCCGGTCTCCGCGGTATAAGAGTTTCGCAACTATACGGCTGCGTGACGCAACATAATGCGCCTTTAATTAACCCCTCTGTTAGCACAACTGGCGTTTGTAACCTAGCCTAACAATCACCTAATTTCCGGCAACCGTCAACGCCAGTCGTCGTGTACCGTTCCATAAAGACGTCATTTGACGTGAAACAGGGTCGCAATGTCGCCGGCAGATCTCAGACTCCGGCCACTTTGCACACAATCATCTAGTATTACCATAATATTCTCGCGACTCTCAAGCTGTCGTAAATATTATTTAACAGAGCTCGCGCGATATTATTAACGTGCGCGCGCATATTATTTTTGTTTTTATATTTAAGTTTTCCCTGAAATTTTTTCCGATTCAATTAGACGAGAAATCGTAAACACACAAGTACATTATGATTCTCTCGAAGGATCTAGCATAATCGTTGAGATAATCATCCGTGTCGGCTGGCACGGATCGAGGGAGCCGCGTAATCGATGTAAATCGTAAATTGCATGCACGCGAAGTTTTCCCCCAGGCTACGTGTTCGGACTCCCTGTTTTATCGGTCCCTCTTTACCGGTCTCGTCTCCCTTTCTCCGATCTCGCTAAACGATCGATACCAATCTTGTTGATTAATTTCGATATACTTGACTCGCGTTGTTGCCCATTATCGCGTTATTCAGACACGCGAACAAGTATTTATATATATATTTTTTTTAATCGCGATATCTCTCGGAAGATGGTACATCCCGTCATCGTTTATGGAGCGTCGCGCCATAAAGGGGAGTCGCGTGGCAATTCGGGCGGAACGATAACGCCGATAGCTCATCTTTTACGTTCCGCAATCGCGACCCCTCACCTTTATATATATATTTCTCCTTCCTTCCGTGCCTTTTTCTTCCGTTGGAGAAAAAGAAGAAAGAAAAGCGAGAAAAAAACTGCCGAATTTTTGCGCACGCGAGCATTTTTACTCCGCCACGAAGTGCGTGCCCACGTACAATAGAACTTCCGCTTTGTCGATTCAGATAATTTCGAAGAAAATTTCGCCCCGATAGAAAGGAAGGGGACAGAAAAATTTTATTTTGGATTCAACGTGGACTCAACACATCTTATTTACTCCTCTCGGATATATTCGTGTATAATAACTCGCATCGCAATTATATCCGTCTACCTAGATACGTCAGATTCGAACGACCCTCGGATCCCTTACTACTTCCCAGATAGTATCTGTGGTATCCTAACGCTTTCGAGAGCATATCCCAGGAAGCGTAAAATTAAATTCATCGGAAATAAATCGAATTTTCACTTGTAACTAAAAGGGTTTAACGAACCAAAAGGTAGATTTTAAGGGGTTGGTGGAGAACTAGGAAAAATATAGGCAATACGTGTACATTGCCTAAGTCAAAAAATTTAAATTGAGATAGATAAATAAAAAAATTAAGCGTGTGTTCGGCAATGAATAATTAAGAATGCAAAAATAAAATTTTAGTATAGAAAATATATAAATAAAAAAAATATATAAATAAAACGGTGAAAAAAATTGAAAAAAAAACGAAGAGATAAAAGTGAATTGTAAAAGGGGCTGATGTCGCACTCTCTTTTAATGCCTAAAACGATCTTTTTCAATCACGGTCGCAGGTGCGGTCGATTTCGCGAAGTGCCCTGTACAAATTACAGTCGACTGCTCGCAGACTGAAACAGATCAGTTCGATGATGAAGTCATTTGCTACAGTCAAAATGAACGACACGTTGCTTCCTCCAGGTTCTTGTTTCAAAAAGTAACAATCTTATTATGTCATGTCGATAGATATCGCGCGATGTTCAATTTGCCGCGAAATAAGGCTGGGAACGTCTTGATTTATTAAGTAAAAAAAAATTTATTATCGCGCGTGCGAATCTAGAAACTATTGCTGACGACTTTTCCGACAAGTTGTGCTCTTGTTCCAAAAGTAATTGCTCACTGTGTGTATGTGATCTCGTTGTGCGAATTAGCATTCGTTTGAGCACGTCACTGCGACGTGAACGCACCGATGCGCCTGCAACTGACCAGCCGATTGCATTTCGAGCGTAGCAACCCTTTGCTGGGGGAGATTCTGACGGAACCCGAAGTGATTGCGGCGGCCACGCGCAAACCTTCGTCCCCTGGGCGAAATCGCCATTTCCGTCGCGATTGCGGCATTTTCGCAAAACACGCGCTACGAGTTAAATTACAGTGATATCGCTCGGAATTGATTGCAATGTACGAATAGAGATTGCTTTTGTACATTTTATGTATATATAAAATATATACGTATGAGATGATTCGTAAACCGATAAAAATATTTGCAAATAGTGGAGATAGTCGCTTTCCAGACAAGTTCAACGGACGTGTAAGGACATTCATGCCGATTAGAAGAATTATTTTCATCATACGACATTTCCCACTGTATTAAATATTGTTTGTACAAAGAATGTTTTTTTTTTTTTTATATATCCTCAACTTTTGCAATTATCGGTCACTTTAATCTGAATTGTCTTCTGAAAATGTCGCTGATTTTTTAATCGGCAGTCTCGAGAATCTCTTCGTCGCAAAAATTTGTTCCGAAATATTGAAAATTTCTCGACACCGAGTGAGGAATATGTCAGATAAGAGTTTTAGCTGTAAATCAGAGAATTATATTATAAGCGACCGAAGTCAGCGAAATGCAAGAGTGAGCACGGGATGACATTACGGGGTTACGGCGATAAGTAAGAAAGAGACAACCGCAGATATGAATAAAGAGAGAAAGAGTGAGAAAAAAAGAGAAAAAAGAGAAATGTGAAAAAAGTGAAAAAGGGGCGAACGGTAAAGCAGACGGGGGATTCAAAAGCAGGATATGATCTGTGAACTGGAAGAAATCCGCTCTTACAGCTTTTTTACTTTCCCTCTCGCGCTCGTAAAAGCGCAGTTTCAGACTGTATAAAAAAAAAAAACAAGAAAAAAAAAGAGAACAAAAATACAAAATAAACACTTGACTATGCAACAACGCATATTGGGTGCATTTCCCATTTACGCCCGTATGTTTTTGGCAATGATCCAAGTGCTCATCGCTTGCTCTTCGATTTGCCTTCGGCTTTTTGTCTTTTTCTTTCGAGGTCGCTCCCCTACCATGATTTGCGAATTATGGTCTATTTCCGTCTCTGTCTAATGTTAGATTGCGACTGGACTTTCGGTCGCTGTTCTCGAATGATGCACTTCATCCACGGCGACGTCCACTGTCGGACGATGTCCATCGCGATTGCTCGATCGTACGTACGAACGATGATAATTCTTATTAATGGTCTTCGCGATAATTAATCCGCGAGTGAAATTCTCGTACGAAAATAATATAAAGCGGTCGAGGAATATTTTTTCGCGAAAACTATATCTCAATGTTTCTTAACCAAAATTGATTTATGTGCGGAAGTTCGTTATGTGTAATGATATCGATTTGTGACGATTTGCACAGTTATATAATTGCAGTGAAAAAACGAAATTCACGTGTTACGCCATGCTGGTTTTCTGCGATGTGATCATCGGATTAGTGAACGAGAAACGAGAAAGGTGAGCCGAGTTTTAGCGCTCGAACGTGTCTCGCGATATCCATCGATTTAGTTTGATGATTACATAAAGACGTCACGCAAGAATTAAATTATTTTCCATCGTTGAAAAAAAGGCGACGCATTAAATATCACATGTAGTTATTTATTTTCTGTGTAAAATTACGCGCGCTGTCATTATCATTGACGTTAAGAATAATTTTTCCATGTAGCTCATCTTGTGCATGTAATCACGAGAGTGTTAAAATCGGCTATTATTTTCTTTCGTCTGGGGGAGGGGGGGAAGAAACAGAGAAAAACGGTAAAAATACGAAAAGATTAACAACAGCTACGCGATATCCGCGATTAAAATCACTGGACGGTTATAATTTACGAATGGGGCAACGCGAAAAGTGATAATTTCACGATTTCTATCTCGCGGTAATGATTAACGAGCAGCTAACTGATAATCACGTGATTACGCTAACCGAGAGGGAGAAGCGCGATCGTCGGAGATCTAAAAGATCTTCATCCTCTCGTCTATCTTCTTTTTTTTTTTTTTTTATCGTCGATTGCGTACATGCATGCAAGGATAAAATTTATCTTTTGAAAAAATTGAACGTATTACATTGCGTGTTCACTGTTGTTTGCAGTCGCAAAGTGATACATTCAGTATTCCGATATAAATATTCATACTCGATATCAGAGTGAGAAAAACAATATCTACAATGTTTTATTCGAAAAATAAATTTATTACATTTTAACAAATATTTTCATAAAAGAGCACATTTGCCGCACATTGCGGTTTCATGTTCTTGTAGAAATCAATTTTATCACATTTCAGTTTAAAACGATAATATACTAATATATTATAATATATACTAATATATTATCGTTTTATTTTTGTTGAACAAACTGATAAAAATGGATTCGAGTATTTTCCGGATAAACCAAACAAAATTCAGTTGTTGGTCATGAGTCAATATATTCTCTCTGTGTGTGTGACGTAACGCTTCTACATATGCATGCGCACTTGCAAATTTTCATTTACATTCCTGCCCACACAAGAGCTCGTATCTCGCGACATATACATGTATGCAGATACACATCGAGTGCAGTAGCACATTCACCGCTTTTTTTATATCTTTCATTTCAGTTTATTGTAATAAAACTCTTAGTGTTTTATTATTCATAAAATTATTGAATTACTTGTAATTGTAGGAGTAGTATATATTATTTTTATTACAAAACTAAAACGCATTGTTGTTTGCTTTTAACATATTGCGTGAATATATATATATATGTGTGTGTGCGCTCGCTTTGCATGGTCCGGAGTGAGATTTTAATCAACTCTCGGGAAAGAAAAGCATTACGGGACGCACAAAAAACTGTCTTCGAGTGCGAAGGGAGCTTTGCGAGCCGTTCAACCGCCGACAATGGAGGGTGACTGCGGAATCATTGTCGGTGCGTTATGAAGTGAAAAATGAAAGAGATAACGATTTTCTCCCGTAGTCTGTGTATCCGCCGATTTTTCGCCGCCTTTGACACTTCTCTTCCCAAATCTCTTCGAATCAAGAATATAAATGCAAAAATCTGAAGCATTCTTAAACTCAATTATTTTGATTATTTATACACCACGCTTATTGCAGTTAATGACTCGCGTAATTATTATCGCTTATCATTGATTTTAATTTTTTTTTTTTTATAATTGAAAGTCCATTGTTTGCCGTTTGCTCTGATGCGTCAGAGAGCGTTCGGTGAAAGAAGAAAAATCACTCTCTAATATTAAATAATACTTCCGAGCCTTTGTTTTCGCAAGAGGGTGCAGGTTATAAATTTCGGGAGAAGGAAATATTTTTTTTCCACATTAAAGCGACACCTCATTCCCGCGAAAAATCGTCGCGGAGGCGCGCGAGCGAAACCTTTAAGGAGGCGCGAAAGGATTATCGGATACGAAGGAGGTGAGGCTGAAGTCACCATGAATCTTGCGGAAAAGGAAAACCCGGGGTGCGATTCAGCGCGGGTCGATTTATGGTGATTGTATATCATGCCACGGGATAATCCTCGCGAGTCGCGAGAGATAAGTGTGTACACAGCTCGCGCGCGCACTCGTGACTTTCTCAGGAGGATGAAGAGAAGAGAGCAAGCGGAGCGCGCGAACTACGTACGGATCACACGGTATCAACGTCGTTCCCGTACTTCTGCCAGTGTCTTTCCGAAGGAGAGAGACTTTTCTCCTTCCAGAGAGGGTTAGACGCGGTATATATTTTACTTACTCGGGATTATTTAGCTCTCGTCGGAAAGTTTTTATTGTTGCAACATGATCGGCGCGGTTGTTACTCGACGTGATCCCGCGGAATTATTTCTCCTTGGTGTATTTCTCCGCTTTTATTATTTCATCTCCACTTCTGTTCGAAAGTTCAAAGCGAGTAAAAATTAAGATTCGGATCTTCTCTTTTTTTTTTTTTTGTTATGTTTTACTTTAGAAAGCACAAAGTTTTGTATACGTTTTCTCATTTGTATAATATATACATCAACGGCGTAAACAATTTGTTTCTTTCGCAAGTTTTCGGTGAGAACTTCATCAAATCGTGGCATCAGTTAGCGAGACGACCGTGGTAGTTTAGCGGGCGACACGATGTCGTCGTCGACTCTATTAGTATCATTTGAATGAGCCGCTTCTTTGTGGGTCCGGCTCGCTCTCGACGACGGCTTCCATTCGCGCCGCTCGTAAAATTAATCACCCGTTCACTTCGCTCGATCTCCTCGTCCGAGAAGTTATTCATTCCGAGCAGTCTTTTATCCGTGCGCACTTTGAATGATTAGCAATTCGCGATAAAATTCAGACCGAAGTTCTAAAGGCAAGAAAGTTGGGAAGGTTTTAATTTTTAAATTGTCGTTAATAATTAAGGGTTTTCATATTCTTGATGTGTAAATTATATTTTAAATAAATCGTATTTTTAAAAAAAATTAAAAATACGTGCGCGAAAAAAGTTTCGTAGTAGAAAAATTTTCCAACGAGAGAGAGAGAGAGAGAGAGAGAGAAAGTTGCATTCCTCGCGTGACGAGTCAAGGCAGACACGTGGCTCGACGGATCGTCAGCTTGACTTCTCTCAATCGGTCAGCTTGAGCTGTTCTCTTTGCGGAACGGTTCCGCATCGCGATTCGCGATCTCGCGCGACCTAAAGATTCTCAAAGAACCCATTTATATGAGTAATGAGCTCGCGAGGTGATTTGCGCCGCCAATCTCTCGCTATGGTGTTTCTATTAGTTTCTTGTTGCGGAATAGAACAAGGAGAGGTCTTATAAAGTTGCCACGTGAGGGGCGGTTTATCTGGATTGAGCAATAAAAGCAATTTTCGCAACGAGTTGACTCGGTCCGCGATCGGAAAACCGATTGTCTCGCGCGCAAAAAAATAATTAACGCATTCATATATATAATTTCAATCAATTGTATAAAAGTATACTGTAAAAGATATATAAAGTACTAGCCGTTGTATTAATTTTATAAAAATATAATAAATAACAAGATGTATATATAAAACTGGCGATTCGATAAAACACGTGCGCCATTCGTGAAACGATCCTTGCTCTTCTCGCCGTGAATGGCGATGCCGCGCGAGAAACAGGATCGGGTAAGAAAAATCCTACGTAGGAAAAATACGAGAGTCTCGGGTGCCCGCGACGAGAAGAAGATATGACGAGGAAGGGCGCAGCCTTCTTCGTGAGAAGAAACCGGGAGCCGTTTCGCGGCTTCCATCGACCAGCTGAGAAGAATGAAGGTCGCTCTCTCGGCCACACGGCCGGGCTTCCACAAATAGCCACTACACGCGCTCCTCTTCTTTGTTCGTTAATCGTCCCGAGAAAGCAATTAGATCCGCAGCCTCGCATCAACCTCGAATTTATCCCTCACTCCCCGAGGGTGGTGGTTTTGTCGTCGTATTAAAACTTTCCACGCGAGAGCAAAAAAAACGAGAGGAAAAAAAACATATTAGCTTCTTTCTCGTCGTGACGTAAGTCAAGTTCGGTTTTTCAGTCTCTCCCGTTGACGAGACGTTGATAAAAGCAGCACCGAGGCATCGAACTTGCGCTTTCGAATTGTCTGGGCGCCTTCTTTCGGAGCGATAAGGGAGAATACTCTTTTCTCTCCGAAGAGGAAATTCAATTAGGAGCAAATCTCGACTTGGTTTCCCGAATAAATGTGCTTTCTCGACAATTTGTACATAAGTATTGGCAGCTTCGAATAATTGAAGAAAATTGTATGTACTCATTTGTTGTACTTTCAAAAATTCCACTAAAGAAAATTTATATACAATCGATGTAACATTATAAATTTCTCTTTTTTAAAAATGTATATTCATCTCCGTTCTTTAAACGCACTGCCTTTGCGGATAAACTGCAGCTTCCATATATGCGCGCAGGGACACATTCAAGACTTAATAACAACAACAATCTTTTTCGGAAAGTAGCGCGATATGTTAGAGCAGACGTGCGCAAGAGAAAGAGAAAAGCGATTATTACGTCCAAAAAATACACCTCCGATATTTGATTTCAAACCTGCTTCTGAGTCATCCCCGTATAATCATACAGGACACACATGGGCGTGCTTTGTGGAAATGTTGATTCGACGTAAAATATCTCTTTCGATTTGACTTTCGTCAAATTTCGTTCGCCGTCTTTACATGTGCGGGGAGAAATTCGCGGTTGACTCAAAAAATTGTGCAATTTTTGAGATTTTTAAATTTCTGCGTATTATCTTGTTCATTCCCGATGATACAGTTTCATTTTATTGTCGAGAGACCGGGATTCTCGCTCTCTTCCTCTCGAGCGCATCCGATTCACCCCCCATCAACTTCATTTCGTGAATGACCGCGATTAAACACTCGGCGGCGGAGCGTAAGCGAGTGGCACACAGAGTGGTATGATTAATCCTCACGAATTACACAGCGCGTCGTTATCGGTCCGTTAACGATTATACGCTAATGCTCGCCCCCGCCCGCACGCGTCATTATACAAAGCCCGGGATTGATGCGGAACGGGCGGGCGGTCGCGCGCGTGCACTTCTCTCTCTCTCTCTCTCTCTCTCTCTCTCTCTCCGGATGATGCTGCTGAAAACGCAACGAGACGCGACTCATTCAACCGGAAATTCGCGGCTGTACAATAATCCCGAGCCAAAGTGTGGCTCGCATTCCGCCGCCGTCGGCGATTAACGGCAATGCCGATTTCCTGCGCGTTTCCATTTTCACGGCTGCACAGACGCGAGAGTGCGACGGTTTATATAATCGCAATAAAAGCCATAATTAGGATGCAATTACGTATATATTTGCGCGCTGTATTACGTCATGTTACTTTTTTTTTTTTCTTTTTAGAGTAGATGATATTGAGTTTTAGTGCTAGTTTTTTTTCCCGATATATCAGGCTGACGAATATCGAGATCGAACTGTAGGTGCGCAGATTTTGCGCCTACGTGATTTCGGAGTGTTGCAAAGAGTATACACACACAGACGTACACTCGCACACGTCGCGCGCTATACGTCGTGTCCTGTTGGTTGGCGAGTGTGTTGCCGTCTCTCCAACACACTCCCATCGCATTGCATTCACGATATTCACCATGGACTGTAGCCACGCTGCTAAAGTCCCGGGACTGCAGGCGCGACTATAGTGTTTAACAACCGGCTTGCGAGTTAGTTGATTCGCGTCCGCCAGCAAGGCGAGACTCGTTCGAATCTCTTTGTTTCGCGTTCCATTTCGAATTTCTGCGTTTTCTTCGCCCGAAAGTGTTATTTTTCCCATTGAAATTCGATATCTGTGTGATATGTTGCTATAAAATTGTAGGAACCAAAAAAAAAAAAAAAAAAAAAAAAACAATTTAAAGAGATTTGTTTATAGCGTGTGATGAGAAACGTAATTCCATCAGATTGTTTATCGTGTATATATAGTTTTAAATTTTCGCGGCGATTTACTAGTGCGATGTAACAACTGTATTTTATTAAAGTAATTCGAGCAGACGCGTTCATCGAAACGAATACGTGCAAAATTAAATTTTCGTTCATATTCCGATCGTAGATGTAGTCATCCGACAACCGTATTCAATATGTTGTTCGATTTGATACGCTTTATCGATGCTGCTCGGTGCGGCAATCTAATTACAACAAAATCTGAAAAAAAAACTTTAATTCAAATTTGCAACTCGTTTTCAGTTTTCTTCTCGGTTCCTGTAATTTTTCTCACATTAATATGCAAATGCAATACATTGTGAAATTTATAAGATACAAGTATCTCTAGGGGACAGTCTCGTTAGCGTTAAAAGCGCGACGATACGCGCCTTTGTCTGCGTCTCGCATGCTTCTATAAATAATTCCGATCGTCGAGACGGTGCAGGAGGCGAAGGTGTTGCGCGCGTCTCTCTCGTCCATTTGTGCGATTTTGTTTCGGGGGTAAGAAAGAATCCGTTCCGAAAACTAATTTTCTAATGAAACTCGACAAAAAATCAAATTGAAATCTCGTATTTCAAGAGTCTCGTGTTTCACCACAAAAAAAAAGAAAAAAAATGCCAGAACGAGTATAAATTAAAAATCGACAGCTGAATTTTTCGCGCGTCCTTGAGAGGAAGTACTCGATCGCAATCGATCGCGCGTTTGCAAATTGACAGTGAAGTGTTCGAGAATGCGGGTTTACGTCAGCGACCGAACGATTGCTCACTTTAACGTCTCTCTCTCCTTGAGGGTACAGAGACATATCTTCTATCGCGCGCGCGAATGTTTGCAGATTGCACGACGAGTGTGTGTACATTACGATTCACACGCAACGTGCGTACCTACGAGCCTTCGAGCGATCTCCGAGAGCGCACCGGCGGGTTAAAATCCGACAAAACAAAATGGAGATTTGAATCGATTAAAATAGAAAAACAAAATATCGTAGCAATTACTTATATTTCTGATATGCAAGTTTTTTTTTTGCGATCGGAGAATAGAAGTGCCGCGCGTGCGCATTTCTTCCGCTTTTTAAAACACGGATCGTAAAGTTATACACGCCTCGCGGATGACCCAGAGTCCAGCGCGATCGAGCATGAAATCAATTCGCAGCGAAGCCGAGAAGCCGGTTAGCCGATATATATATATATATATATATATATATATATATATATAATATATATCCGAAGGCGAATATACTCGTCGTCGAATTAAAGCGAGCAAACAGTTTCATCAATCCTTTCACTACCGGTACCTCGCACCGCGCGCATCATTACGCCTTCTCTGCGTTTCGCCGAACAACCATTTGCGTCGTGTTGCATTCGCACAATAGCGAGAACAACGCACGGAGTTCGAAATGATAGAGCTCGTTTCGCGGAAAACTTTTCCGTCGTGCTATAACATTCTTTCGTTGCGGGATTAATCGAAGTCAACGACGCGCGAGTTGTTGAAATCAACGATAAAAGTCGCTCCGCTCCAAGGACGACACAGTTGTTTCCGAAGATGACCTCATCGCGATCAACAACTTCAATTGTCGCAATCGCCGGGCGAACCTATATTTAAGTTAGTCTCTCTTTCATACAAAAACACATTCGCACCTACATAAAAATTAAGTGCTACTTAGGTGCTGATTAGGTGCTCAATTTAAAAATTTGGTGCTCGACTCGTTTGACAACAAATTAAAATTACAGTCGGGGAGGTTTGACTTGACGTCAAACTGTGTTCCACCCGAAAAAACTATGTTTCCGGTTAAACAATCTTCCAAAACTAAACATCATAAGTGCTAATTAAGTGCTTTTACAATATGCAAAAATTATTACCGAAATATAACAGTTAGTATTATTATTATTTTTTTTAATATTATTTATTCGCGACATTGAAAGACGCGACTTTTAAGTCGATTTCCGTCCAAACCGTTCGAGCACTCAATTCACACTCTTTAAATCTGAACTGTTGTGTTACGCGACAAGTCTTTTGATGCTTGTTTCTTCCGAACATCTAATTTTTTTAACTACGTTTATTCTTTTAAGCTCGAATAATTGTTCAGACTAAGACCGACTAGTCAGGTTCGCATTTCGATCTGTCAGGTCACATCCTGATCGGTTAGGTTCACATTTAAGTCGGTTAGGTTCATATCTTGACTGGTTAGGTACTTATCCGGTCAAAATATGAATCTAACCGGTCAGGATGTGAACCTAACCGATCAAGATATGAACCTAACCGGTCAGTATGTGAATCTAACCGGTTATTATATGAACCTAACCGACCACGATGTGGACCTAACCGATCTGTGAACTTGATTCTGACCGACTGAAATGGAAACCTGGCGGTCTTAGTCTCAATTCGAGCTTAAAAAAGCAAACGTAGGTAAAAAAAAGTAGATGCTCGGACGAAATAAGCATCAAGAGCATCAAACTCGAACGATATAGATGAAAATCAACTTAAAAATCGCGATTCTCAATATCGCCAATAAATAATAAGTAAAAAAAAAATACTAATTGTTATATTTTGGTAGTAATTTTTGCATATTGTGAAAGCATTTAATTATCACATAAGTATGATGTAAAGTTTTAGGAGATTTTGAAACCGGGAAACATATAGTTTTTTAATGGGTGGGTCAGTTTGACGTCAAGTTAGCCTTCCTCACTTTAATTTTAATTTTCTGTTAAACAAATCGAGCACCAAATTTTTAACTTGAGTATCTTATTATTGCCTAATTAGCACTTAATTTTTATATAAGTGCTTATGTGCGTATATGTATTTGTTTGAGGAGTGGGCTAACTTAAGAGACATGCCGGGCGATACGGTCTCTCCGCGGCTTCAGTTTGTCCTTTTGAACAAACACGAGAGAGAGATTGAAGCTTGTCGCGCGTTTCTCTTGAACATCGTTGCTTTCCTCGGAAAGCGAGATTTGGCAAGAGGCGCGGAGTGGAGTCTCGCCTCAGTGAGGATGGACGTGGGGCGATTAAATATAATGAGTCGCGTGACGCAAACCGGAAAGGATAAATAGACGACGGATGCTCCTCGGAATCGACCTCTTCGTCGTGAGGAGGAAGCGTAAATTATTATATTCGTCTTCTTCTCGGTCTCGTGTCTACGCGTCGGAAAATAAAATCGACTAAACCGACTACGTGTGACCTCTTATACGCGCAACAAAATATTGAAATATAAATCTTTGAAGTAATAAAAAAACCTACAAAATTAATCTCTAGCGCGCGCAAAAAACGATCGAACTTTTGGTCAGTGCGTAAGAATTTTTTGGTGATTTTTTTTTTGCAGCAATAAATCGCGCGAAATTCACACGCCGTTGAAAATTTCGGGAACACCCAGTATGCTGAACGCTAAATTTAGACGAAAGAATTTCCGCGGTATCCAGCTTGCGGCCATTCGCTCTTCGCGACTTCGCTTTTACTTGATTTTCGCGAAACGAGCTTAAGTCAACGTCTTCTTTCCTTGAAGATTCTCACGTTGCACGCGCGCGTGTCTCCGAATCGCGCGAGGATGATCGCGCGCGTATGTCGCGGAAGATATGTGCGCGCGTACAGTAAAACCGCGTAAGAAAGGATGCTCATCACGAAGTACACCACGATCTTACTGCGATCCACCAATCAGCACATTATCAGGTGAGATAATTTATATTACGTCACTTTTTTTTTTAATTTTCAGATATTTAGCAGATTGTTGAATCGAAATATTCTGCGGAACATTTCTCCATGAATTTTCCCTCTCTGTGTGTAATTCGCGGCACCGCGTCGTCGCGCGATAATTATGTCTCATAATTAATAAGAACCCTTAACGATACCAAGAGTCTCTAATTGGACGGCGGATTTAATTTCGACCATTAATCCCTGGCATAATCGAGTTCTCCGGGAGCTGGTTTCTTCGACTTCTCCGGACAGAGGAACGCTTAGTATTCGGGAATCGTCCGATGCATATTTAAACGAGCGAGTCAAATGGAAGTCGCCGTCGCCCTTTCTCTCTCTTTCTCTATGTTGAGATTATTAAATTCTCCGAGGGAAAATCTCCCGCTTCGCGTAAGAGAGAAACGTCGTCGTCGTCGTCGTCGTCGTCATCTTCCGGAAATCGTGAGATTTCCTGTATTCACGTGAATTAATTCGGTCTATTCTTCTCGTTTACGTTTTCCGATTTGAATTTTTCAATGATAAATAAAATCCTCTTTTTTTTTTCCTACGCGTGCAATATAACGACATTTATGACATTCAATGTGCGTCACTCATCATTGCTCGAATCTCCCCAGAACGATTTTATGGCGCCTAATTAAAGCGAAGTAACGGTATCCCGTTTCTCTGTTTTCGCGAAACCATAGGAGGTTTGTCGCTCCACGAACTGGAAGGAGGAAAAACCAATAAAGGGCAGGATTCATTTTTTTTTCTCTCTTTCTCCTCCTCTTCCTCAGGAACGACGGGATATAGACGAGCCTCGGAAGTCTTCCCGATCGATCCCCGTGTGGACCACGGAGGGGACAATTTATATCCTCGATAAATTCCTTTCGCTTTCATTAGCGGCCTTGTCCGGCCTATCCCTCCCCTCAGGGAAGGGGGTGCCGGCACGTATGCGATCAGAGGAAAGATTTACAGTGCTCCGAAATTCACCTTGATGCACATTCGATCGAACGCAATTCGAACTTGGACGCTAATAACGTGTTTTAAAAGAAAATAAAATTCTTGTCTCGAGAAAATTACGACAAAATTGCGTTAAATAGGTTTATCGCCTTGAAGCGAGCGTTAAAACGCAGGTTGTAGTTTCTTACAATACTTTTTGATCCTGAAAGCGGAACTGGAGCGTGATAATCCGCGCGATACTCGTTTTTGCAGTTAAGACAAAATGGGATTAGGAATAATTGAACATTCGCGCGATAGAAACTCGTGTTATACGAGACTGGCTTTTTGCATATTAGTCGGTGAACGCAAACGGAATATACATTCGGCAGCGGTAACGACGCATCGTTAGAGAACCCTCACAATTTGACGATCCCCGTGTTGCAACCCCGTAGACGTAATTAGGAGAACTCGTAACGTCGTTGTTTTCCGTTGCCCTCGCTTAGGAAAAAAAAAAACAAAATTAGGTACAGACGTGACATGCGCAGACAAATTGCGAATTGATTACTCGATCGTTTGTCATGGAGCGGCGATTCATCTTGTGTCTCTCTCTCTCTCTCTCTCTCTTTCTATCGCCGACGCATAAAGTAGAAACGATCAAATCAGTGCAGGAAATAAAATTTTTAAACAAAATATATGTACAGTTTCAGAATTTTGAATTGAAGTAAATTTTAGAAATTTATTGAAATAAATAAAGTTCTGAAATTGTACGTATTTCAATAAATTGTTATTGTACAAGTCGAGAATGCGCGAGTTTTCTTTTAAACAATCTCTTCTGGCGATTTAATCATGCGGCAAAGGGTCATGTCCATTCATAAGAGAGCACTGTGTATGTTATTATACACGATCGATCGAACGGAAGGTCATTGTCCCCTGGCAATCGGTTTAAAATATCTCGGCGAAGGTAATTAGTCGTGAGGGATATTACAATCGACTTAGCGGAAATTTATAATAATGCCCATTCACATGAAGACATTATTAATGCTTTATTGTTAACGTTGTTTGTATCGCGATACAACGTATCAATTATATTACCACACTCGCGAAATTGATTTTATTGCAAAATTTATTCTCCAGAATATTATCTAAATGTATTGTAGAATAAAACTTGGAAATTTTTCTTTGTTTTATAACGACTTATTAATAACGAAATTTCAACTGCAAACAGAATATTTTATCAGAGTGATACAATACACAGTTTCTTTCGCATTCGTCTCGTTAAAATCGAATCGCGAGTTACAAGGGAAAAAAGTTTTCTCAGGGAGAAGTGGATTTGCGAATTTAAAGTTAACAGTCTCCGTATGAATTGGTCCTTAAATGTCGTCATCGGGGATTTCCACGGGTTTTCACGGATTCTGGAAAACTTTTATATTGCAACCTAAATTGCTCGAGGCTGCCCTTGGCACGCGTCAATGGTTACTTTTTAATTAAAAGTTTCGCTTTTAAAGCGACCTTTTGTGTGCGCGCGTTGCGTATCGGACACGGTCCCGTAAATTTGGCGACGTGCCCGAAACGCGTTTCAACACTCGAAACATAAGCCATTAATGATTATTTATCTCTCTCCAATCAGAGAACCTCGTACAACTAACTTCAAAATCAATATCCCGCGTGTATACTATAAAAAAAATTCTTTTTTTTACGAGTTATGAGTTATCGTATAAAAGAAACTGTCCTCAGTTATGCATTAAAAAAAAAACGGTGGATATTAATTAATTTATTGGAACGTTGTTCTCACAGTGTTGATTTCTCCGCGGAGATCCGCGTTTTTCATCGCGGGTCGTTTCTCACAGACAGCTTTTCCCCGGGAAAGATACGTCCCTGGGGCGGGCAGCGGTAGCGAGAGTTCGCTATTAAACCCGTGGGATAAGACCTGGCACTTCACTTGGTGCGTTCGTTCTAATTAAATTATTCCGAAACGCGTAACCCGCTGTGTGGCACTTCAGCAGACGTTTATAAGCTTCTGTGCGTCTACACGTACGCGAAGACGCGAACACACAGATACGCGCGCGTTTGTGCGTGTGTCTCTCTCTCTCTCTCTCTCTGTGCGGTGCGGCGAGAGCACGGCTTGCACACTTGTAAAAGAGGAAAATCGTGTCCTCTCGGAATTTCGGATGATTGAGTCGCGTCTGTCACATTCGTCGTATATATGATAATATACTGAATAATTAACTGTCACTCCCCTCTGTGTTATTATTATATATATATATGTACAGATATATGATAATATATTGACTAATTAGTCTGTTGCTCCCCAATGTTGTATTATTAGTTCGGACAGGTAATGTCGATTATTATTAGATACAACACGTCAAATTGACGAATATCTCAGAAATGCAATCTCATTGTTAGAAATATTCTGAGTAGTTTTTATTTTAACAAGAAAGAAGTAAGCGTGAAATATTAGACATCTTTGTTGCTGAAAGCTCTTTCTGTTAATTAATTATTTAAGAATTAATTTAAGATTTAATATTAAAGAAATTAAGAATAAAACGAACAAAACGTTTTTTTCAAACGCTCGTCAAACGCTTGACGGATGTGGTGAAACTAGATATATGTTCAACTCTCTGATTCCGTTCTAGTGTTATTTTATTTATAAAAGTAATATTTACAATTGACTAAAAGATATTTTAAAAAAGTGATATTTATAATTGAGAATTTCAATACTAAGATTTCATCGCGCGTCCCGAGATGGAAAATAAATTTCACGGTTCTTCCTTCCGAACGTCTCACTCGCCGTCGTCGAAGTCGGCGGCACGTGAAGGAGGCATTTTGCGTTTTCAATGCGGCGCGAGATTTTCCGATTCAAAAAGCAATCAGCCAAGACCAAAGGCAAAGACGGGCGTTGCCGCGTACGTGACGCGATTTTCCTCTCTGTGCCTGAGAGAGCTTGAAGATGATTTTTTCCATCGCGTCTCTCTCCCTGTCTCGCACTTTGACTGAGACGAAGCTCGAGATATGACGGATCGTGCGGAGAAAGAAAAAAACGGCGGAGGAACGTTGAGGCGCGTGGCAGACGACAAATCGTCGCGTAGATGCGAAACGATATACGCGCGCCGCCGCGGTATTACCGCTAGGCGAAGTTTCTCTTGTTTCATTTTCTCTTTCTCTCTGTCTCTTCTCCACCCCGCAGTTGTGTCCAATCACCGTACATAAACTCTCCAGCTCTTCGACAAATAAGACGGCGAACGAACGAGCCGATATTTATCACGAAACGCCCATTACCGGCGAGCGAGAATACGGAGCGATTTTACCGCCGATTCGTCTCGATTCGCGGCGAAACGAGTTCACGGGACGCAATAAATTAGTATCTATGTTTATCTACACATTGGCGCGTGAACGACGTCGCTCTCTCTCTCTCGCGCGCGCGCGCGAAACGCTGAATCACCTAATCTGAAAATAATCTGAAAAGTGGACACGCTGGTGAATGACAAATTCGTTTGTAAGAGACTCTCAGAGAACAAATATTACAAAAAAAAAAAAAAATAGTACCTACACGGTTTTTAATTGTAATTAAAAAGCGCGATTTTAATTTAAGTCAAGACCCGGAATGAAACTGAAAATTACGTTGCAACATTTACGACGTCGCGTATATTCGCGCAAATTTGTCATGCGACAAGCTCGCGACGTTTTTTTTTGCGAGGAAAAGTTATCGTTGACTGCGACAACACGTGTTCTTTGTCACCGTCGAGAGAAAATGTGTAACGTGGAGAAAACAATTAATTGTTATGCACGCGTATGCAACGTGTGTGTGTTCGTGTCGCACAACCGCTACACAATTGCGTGTAATCACCTCGCTGAAAATTAGAGATCGCCTTGAGCGATTATAATGCTGAAGTATCAGAAATAATAAATCGTAGTTTTTTGCACAATGTTTTGTGAATATTACTTGAAGAAACGAAGAAAAAGAATTTTTTTCTTTCTCGCAAAAAAAGAAAAACGAGCTCGCGTTAATTAAAATTACTGTTTTGCGCTGGAAAGAGTACAAAAGAAACATCTCTCTCTCTCTCTCGATAGAGATTATTTTCATCTTTCACGGCATGTGTGGTATATATATATATATGTATGTATATACACAGAGATGATTATACTTGTGACAGCACACTCGTCTCCCCATAATTCTGCCCCTGCAACCCTTTGCTTCGGTCCCGGTGGCGCTATTACGCGCTACGAAGCAAGAGAAAAAAAGAAAAAAGAAAAGCTCTCCGATAGAAAGTTCGCGCTCTACTCACACACACGGGAAAACTCGCTCGTGAACGACAAAGCAGACGGTTTTTCGTGATCTCTTTACGACCTTTTGAGTCTCGGGCCGAGTCTGCAATCGGAAATTTTTTGACATTTGCGCTCTTCCGCGCTTGCTGAATTTTTTATACACTGTGTTTCTTTTTTTTCTCTTTTTTTTGTACTACATTTCTCTTTTTAAAACCAAAGAATTTTTTGTTAATGTAGAAAATTTTATTTTTCTTTTTTTTTTGTTTTACGAAGTAAATTCGTTCACTCTTTCTTACCCTTCGTATTTTTCATATTTGTCGAGACACGAAATGCACGGTTAAAGGTGTGATGACTGCTATGAGATCACTGCTATCGCGTTTAACTCATCTTAGACTTTGAACGGCACACATAATCCCTCGAATTTATTCTCTCGTAAAGTCCGCGCAAAACCGTATATGATACACACATATATATATATGTAGTCCTCTACCTTTCTCACTTCACCCGTTAAAAGTATATTTTTTCGTACTAGCGAAAATTCCCGGAGAAACTTGGGAGACGAGAAAAAGTTTGCACGAATTTTTTCCGACACCTGAGTCTCGTATACTTTTTTAAGGGACGTTCGCATTATACCTCGACGGAGAGAAGGGTGGAGATGGCGCGAGAGAATAGCCTACGAGGATTTATTTTCAATCTGACAATATAAGTGTTATATTGTAGAGAGCGGAGAGAGAAAATATACGCGACACGTCTGAAAAGAATCTTTTCTCGCCGTCAACGATAATTTCTGGCGAAAGTCTTTCTTTTGGTGTATGCGAAAGCCCCCCCCGAGCACCATTCACGTCCCGGCATTGATCCGTCCCGGGCACTTCTTCGGGCCGGGAGAAGAAGAGTACATAGATATTCTTAAGTCGCGAGAGGAGATCGCGCGCGGCTGGATTAGAAGGGCGGGTTGTAAAAGGGGATCGGGAGAATCGTCTCGCGAAGAAGCAAGAAGCACGCCGTCGCGCCGGGGCGGAAGAGATTTGTGGCGAGGGCATGGATTTTACTGGCGCGAGAGCAAGCATCGCGAACTACTCCTCTCCCCTTCCCCTTTTCTTTCTCTTTTGCCACGGTTCCTCACGGTTGCCGTGAGAAAAAGTTATCACGCCGGGAGACCCGGAAGACAAACGATCATTCGCAAAGAGCCTTGCGCCAAATTGCAAAAAGCAAAAGCTGTGAGTCTCGCGATCGAGAAGGTCAAGTCAGAGAGCTCGCGGAAACGATATCTCTCGATCGAATCGAACAAATCGTCGAATTCTTACGCTCGTCTGTTCTTCCAGATAAACAAAATCCGTGATGTTTTGTGATATTAAATATTTCCACTATTTTTTTTAACTTTTGATATTTTATAATTTTGTGTTCTATATATAAAAAAAAAAAAAAATGTGAGTAATAAATTTTAGATTGTCGAGAAAAAACAACACGTCTCAATATCTAGCGTTAAAATTACGTCGAATCAGGTGGTTGTTTCCGGAAGGTTGAGCAAATCGATCAAGCGCGAAAGGCATTTACGATTTCCAGTGTCCGAACACGAAAGAAAGTCTCTCTCTTCCTCTATCGCCGCGTCGCCGGAAGAAAAAGCTTTTATTACCACCCCATTCACTCCATTCGAAGGAGGGAAGAGGGAAGGGAGGATGAAACGTGCGGCCATATATACAGAATGAACGGTATAAAATTCTCAACTTGCACGGGAAAGTGCTGGTGTCGCTTCGCTTTGACTATTTTGCAACTTTATCCTTTTAGAAGAAAAATCCTTTATATTCATAATGGCGGACGATTGCTCGTCCACTTGTTGTTCGATCAAATAAATTTGATCAACATTTAAATGCTCATAATAATAATGCGCGCGTCTGAGAACATAACGTAATGGAGTATCGATTTGTAGTCAGATATATATTGGCCTTTGACATATATCGACATTACTGTCTTTTTGACCCTCGCCCGTGACGTTTGTTAATACACTTCCTCTTTCCTCTTTCTCGTTTTTTCTCTCTCTCTCTCTCTCTTTCTCTCGGAGGGCCGAGGACAGTGAGGACGGCGACGGTTGGGATGACAGGACGGTCCAGACGGCCGTAACAGATGCTCGCGACGGTGTCGGTTCATCACCGACGACCGGTCCGGATGGGCCGCCGCTATGGTGTCCCTGACGGCGACGGGGCCGGAGCACATCGAGCATCCTCTAGAATGAAACGACGGCGCCTCGCTGCTGTACACGCGCTTGCGCGTCTCCGACGCACCCAGCCGCCTCTCCTCCTGCTCCCTTTCACGATGCGATACGCGACGGGGGACCCTCATGGATACCCCTCGTCTCTCGTGGCCGGCAGTCGCTGGCGTTTACTCGGAACGCGTTTACGGTGACGTCGCGACGCTGCTCGCAGTGCGTCGCCGACGGGCGTCCCGGCGCGTCCTCGTCGCCGTGTGTTCCTCGTCCTTGTGTGTTTCACGTCGCGTTCGATAGTGCGTGTCGGGCCGAGTGCGTGAAAGGGAAAAAACAAAAAAAAGACGGGAAAATCGAGAGAGAGACAGGAACGGAGTTCCTCGATTTCCGGTGCACTCAGGAGGATCTGTGACGTTGTAACGCGATTTAGGTTCGAACAACAGAGTCCTAATCCTCGATACAATATTTATATAGGTATTTTATCTTAGAAACAACAACCTGTCTCGATAATATTGATATCAGTTTCAGATATCGAACAGCCGGTCATTTTTGTGAAATATCGGTTGCATATTATGGTTGAATATTTTACACGCTGTAAATATATTAGATATTAATAAAAAAATATATACATATATATATATATATATATTAGATATTAATAAAATTCCACACCGAAGAGATGTGCGACGGGTCCGTCGATAGACTGATATAAAATTTAGATTTTTTGCGCGCAATAAAGCAATGTATTATAAAACGACGGGAGAGATTTGAAAAAAAAAACAAAAAACAGACGGGTTTTGTTTTTTCTTGTTATTGCGTTCTATTGGACGGAAAATATTTTTCTCTCTGAGTTCATAAGGGAATTGGGAATGTTCATTTGCGATGCAAACCACGATGTTATATTTATCACGGGATGTATATATTTTTTGCAATTAAATCTTAATTTCAATTAAGCGTAATTAAAAATTTTTATGTTCGCTTCTTACGCTTTGATTTTTAACATGTCAAGTATTATTATTATTATTAGTTATCTAAAATATGATTAGATCGAGTCTTTTTATCGGACGATATTGCATCGTGCGATATGATATCGTATTTAGAAATATGGAGCTGAAAAAAAATAACAGTCACGGCTTAGAAATGTCTGGATTTAAAAGAGACTTGATACACTTCGTACTACGTTCATTGTGCGCTGCTAGAATGACTACCGCGTCTGTTTTTTTTTTTTTTTTTACATACATATATAATAAAGAAAGAGAGAAAATGCCGCGTCACAAAGTAACTCGAACGGCATTATTGATTGCGGTGATTTTCACGGCGACGCGACGGGGGGGAAATTGCTACTGTCGTTTTCGCGAACATTACGTGGCAGAGATCGTTCGTTCTCCGTCGCCACGGAGAAGCGAGTTCATCTTACTTTCGCTGTTACGTCGGCTTCCTGATTGTGCATTCGCCATTATTACCCGTTTATTTTTATTTTTTTTTTTGTTTTCTTTTGTCTAAGGAAAATACAACGACGAGATTAATTACCGCGCGCATAACAATGTAAGATTCGTACACGCGCAAACGGAAAATTTAATTCTTATTGCAGAAATTTTTTATTCTCGCAAATATCGCGTTTAATCGTTTCAGTTACTGACCCGCGCACGGAAAATTCTCTTGCGAAAGGCTTTGTGTTTTATTGCTGATACGAACATTACGAACCGTATGCGTCATGATTTGAGTTTGGTATAAACGATAAAACCCCAGTGGGAAAAGCGATATGTTTTACGACCACTCACGATTGTATTGTTCTTTTTAACACTCTTTATTTCGCTCTTTATTCTGATTATTGAAAAATTTTCAATAACACACTTATAAAAAAAAAAAAAAAAAAAATTTTATATGTAACGTTTTTAAACTATTTTTAATATAATAATATAATAAATTTTGACAAGATTTGTAACAAATAGAGAATTTTTTATAGGATATATATATATATATAAATATATCTTTGATTTTTTGAAAATAAGTATCAGCCTCATATACATATGTTCTTCTCATTCGCAAAAAAAAGAACACATGTTTAGATGATAAATTTGATTTATCTGCACTACTCAATAATGATTCTTGGAAGACGTTATATTTTATCGTAAGTAAAACACACAGCTTTATCTCTAGGCCCACCATGGCAGCTGGCCGGATAATCGGAATGCAATAATTCATCGATGCGATGAGTAATCGATTTGCATTGTTGTTTCTTTAACGCCTTTGTGTCATATGAAAAAAAAAATTCGATTTTCACTTAATTTCAAAAACTTGCAACAAACTTGTCTTCAAGTACGATGCTTAATTTTTGTTTTTGTATTTTGAACTCTTTACATTACATAAAATCGCAAAAGCATGACAAACGGACGGTTGAAAACTGCTGCGGTGCAAACTTGCATATCTTCTCAATTATTCGAGCGGAATACATTTTGCAGAACTGTAAATTGAGTAAATTTCGTTCTACACATGTGACGGGGCTCGAAATTAATTTGCCCATCGATCGTCATTAAGTCTCGTCGCGGGCTGCTGACGTCGATGCTGCGCATCGTGTCGGACTCGCGAAAACGAGAGTCGTAACTCTCTCGATCAAGCAGCGCGCGAGCGAAACCATCAATCACCATTAAAATTTATTTATTTTTTTTTCTTTTTTCCATCGGTGAAAGCTGGAATTAATAACAGGAGATGAATTACAATATTTGCGCGCACAAACAATTGTACGCAAATATCACTTGTCGTAAAAGAAAATTTGTTCTTATCACGCTTCTTCTCGTCATTGACATGTATGTGACTAATATTCATAAAAATACATTTAAACGGATTTAAAATTTATGTTTTCTTTCTCAGTCACGTGGAACAATTAAGATTTACATTACAACAAATATATTTAACAAATAATTTTAACAAATTGTTACATATATGTGGTTTTATATCCTATTTTATTCTTTCGTTATCGAAGTAACCGAGGATCGAATTTTATTCTATTATATTTATCGCGACTTTGCAAGCGTCGAAATAGAATCTCGATAGCAAACCGATTCAATTTTTGCGATCCCTTGCAAACACGAGAGAGAAGTTCGCAATATGATTTTCTTATCGCGCACAAAACTCTCCCCCGCGTACGTAACAGAAAGTTTGCAAACAAAAAGTTTCAAGTTTTTGCTGTAAATTCCGTAAAAGTCGAAGAGAGGAGAACAAACAACGCCGAGATTAAATTTCCCCCCGAGCCTGTGATAATATTTAAGCAACCGTTTCTGTGTGTTAACACGTTTCCATTTAAAAGTCCATACCGAATCAAATCACGGACAAATATTGTAGTACTGTACTGTAGTTAATGAAGACATTTTCGAGATCAGATCTCCCACGCGGGAGAAGTCGTGACGTATGTCGGTACAATGTTTTCTTTCAATTAAAACTTTGAACCGAAGGAATTTACTTGTACGTAAAAATTTGATGAAGGAATTACACGCGTAATAGAATAAGCGTCGCGCGAAAAACATCAAAGAAATCTCGTGAAAACAGGCGCGTGTGTTGCGACAAATAAAAAAAGAGAGTAGTTTTTTTAGGAGGCGAGATGTCGCGTCTCGTTTGCATGACGTTTCTCATTGTTGAGAGAAACAATGATGATACAGAAAAGTAACGTTCACGAGTCAGCGCCGAAATCATAAGACCAAGAGCTCTTTACGGACGGAAGGTTCGCCGCGACAACGGTTGTTCGCAGACATAAAAAGAGGGATCTTTCTCTCTCTGCTTCTCTCGCGGACGGGAAGCGAGAAAGGTGCGTTATTACTGATATCGCGTCGGTGTACGAGGAAAAAAAAAAAAAAGGTCTCAAACGATATTGGCCGGTCTCCGAGAAATGAAAGAAAACACGACGGAAGTCGCCAGCCGGTCCACGCAAACACGATATCTCTCACGAGGTTTCATCCTCTCGACATTTAACTTTGTACATCCATTTTCTACCGCCCTGCAGCTCGATTCCCCGGCGCGCCGTTGTCGTTTCACGAAAATCTTAGAGAGAAAATCGTGCGCGATAGACACTTGTGTATTTTTTTTTTCTTTTATCGAAGTTTTACGTTCCCACAACAACATTCTCGTTCCAGTAAGAGAGCACCGACCGTTATTTGCCGATGGATTCGGCGTAACCGATTTGCAACCGATATTTCACGCCTCGGTCGTTTAGCGTCTTTTACCGATCTATCGGTAAATCTTTTAAATATAGACTGGCCGAATGACCGAGAAAAGTTTTTCTCCCGAAGGAATCTTAGAAAAAGAAAAAAAAAAAAACGAACCGTGGCGCATCGGTGCGTCCGTGAAATGCCGGTAACCGTTCGATCGTCGTGGGAACTCTGATCGTCATTGGATTCTTGCGCCAGAATGTTGCCGCCGATCATCGGTAACATCAACAGCAACGACATACTGACGTTGTACACAAATCCCGGCAACGGTAACAACAGGAATGTGGCGACACGCACGGTCAACAGAGGCCGCTATGCAGAAATCGGCGTTAAAAGGTAAAAAAAATAAAAAAAAGAAAAAAATATTGATGAAAGAAAAAAAACGTTCATATAGCGAAGCGAATTGATCGAACGACCGAAAAGAGTGGCGCACCTCGACGTGCGTTCCCATGGTGGTGTCAATTCTTAAAGTGAATCTCGCGCGCAATAAATAATAAGCGTGGTAGATCTGCTACGCGATCTACGATTGATAGAGAGGAAGAAGAAGAAGAAGAAAAGGTCGATTCGGCGATTTCGCGTGTCCGCGGGGAAATCGATTTTAATCAACGGTTAATATGAAATATGATAGCAAAGTGGTCGAGCGCGAGAGGAAACCCTTCGGCTGATTCTTATGTAAGCCGCTTAACCATAATCCGCTTATCCTCCCACGAACGGGTTGCGGAAGAGTCTCATTACTTCTGTTTTCTTTGACGAAAGTTTGGCCTCTCCCCAAAAAGATGTGCTCGAAACTCCGGTCGAAATCTTCACAAATTAAGGTCGGATTAATTTAATACTTCGTAAGAGGGGTTTTATTTTGTTCTCTCGTCAAAAGAAGAATGTGTCAATGTACTTCGGGGTGTGACGTACATAGTTACGCGCATGAAATGCACTGGCGGCGTAATTCGCCGCCTAATTTCCGGCGATCGTGTTGTCTCTTCTTCCGCACTTAATCAAATAGATTTCCGTGGGGGGATTCCTTATTGTGACTCACTCGGGACATTCTTCTTTTCTCGTCCTCCTCTCATTCTTTTCCGTGAAAACGCGCGGTCTTCTTCCCGCGGTTATATAAATAAAAGGAAGATTCGCTCACTTTTCATCATCACCGCAAGATTGAACGATCTCTCCGGATCTCCACGCGCGTCGTAACGTTAGCTCGAGAGTGGCGTATCGTGTTTATCGTATTACCGCTTTCCTCAGCAATTCACGTAGCAAGTGTCGTTCATTCGACAGGTGTGTGTGTGTGTGTTTTGTTTTTTACTAAAAACAAAACACACACGATTTTTTAACTTAGGAAAATCCTAGCGGCGCATTTTTTATATATTCCATAGAATCAGAGAAAATGGAAAATATTCTTCGGATGCGTCCGCCGAGCAGGGCACCGAAGAATAATAATATCAATGCAGATCTCGCGCGCACGCATCTTTGACGAGATCCCTTGCAAAAATTCCTCGCGAATCGGCCACAGAGAAAACCCATTTTCACCATGGAAATCGAGTCTGACTCTTTGAAATCCTTCGGGAGAAAGAGGAGAGTCTTATTCGGGTTTTCTTTTTTTTTTTTTCGTGTTTCCCTTGCGTGTCGATTCGAGAGTTCTTCGAATCCACGGGGATGTGTACACACAAGTCCTTACAATACTGTTTCCTTAAACCGATCAGCCACTTGTTACTGTTGTGTGTGTGTGTGTGTGTGTGTGACGTTCTTTTGTGTATCTTACGTCGTATTAAACGCGCGAAGCGAAATTAATTCGATTTTAAATTCATTAAAACTCGCCGCGCGGTCAAATTCAATGTGCGAGGAAAGTAACCGGCGGACGCGGTCCGCAATGCTTAGCGAGCGAAGAGTGTCGCATATTACGACTCGGGTAACTCAAGCTCTCCGTAGCTCACGAGCTATACGGTGGGTCTCTCCCAGGCTGAAATCCGAGGAGGCACTCTTCGGCTTCGGTTTCGGTCTACGCGAAGAAACCGGATAGGCCGATGCGCGGAAGTCACTCCGAAACACCGACTTTTGCTCCTTTTCGCAAGCCACGGTCTCTCCCTCGCGCTTCTTCCTTCCTGTTTTTCACGCGTGCGTTCTGACTTTCGCGTTTTCTCTCTCTCTTTCTCTTTCTCGTAACGACGCGTTCCACCTCGTAACTCCATTGTTAAGAGATATTAAGCATAATAGAGCTCTTACGCGGTTTCATTTGACAATTGATTGCGAGTACATAGAAGAAGTGAGATTCTCTCGCTGAGCTTGTTTAATTTTGTTATTTATGACGCAACACATTACATAATGCGGAAAATATGTAATTATATTAATTAACGTGTAACATTAACGTTAACAGCACTATATCAATTTTATAAATAGACAATAAGAGGCAAAACACATGGTCATACATCGCCGACGGGTGTCTCGACGATGCATCGTCGTCGAGATTAAAAGTCCGTCGGAGAAAATGTGCGTGAAAAAAAAAAAAAGAAATTAGATTCGCCGGAGGAATATAGCTTATATTTCCGCTAGAGAGAGCGGTACACTGATGTCATTATCCTTTCTCCTTCGTCGACGAGGAGCGGAATTTAATGGCGCGAGCGTCGGAATAACTTGGCACGTGATCGATCGACAATGAGGCTCGCTCTGTCGCGAGCGTCGTTTCTCTTTGTCGCTCTCGATTTATCAGCGATGCTACCCCCGGGTTAAGGTCAATCTCTTCCGGATAGAAAACAGCCTGGACCATTATCATCGCAAACGTCACGATATCAACCCGCGTTTTTCCGCGGATTCGGTAGCCTAATCGTTTCGTTGAGTATCTATTCGCGCTCTTTTTTCTCGCGCAAACAAAAAAATTCTCTGATGAAAAACCGCGCGAATTACTTCCCGGAAGATTCACGATGCAAGTAAAAATTTTTCATTCAATTTGTTATCTCAATTTTTTTGCGAGATGAAAATTTTGCGATCTGACAAAGTAACTCCCCCGTTCATAATTTTCTAATTTTATTTTTCTTGCTTTAATTTCGTTTCTAAATAAGTTTTGACGTTCATCATTTCTCGTCTTTCCGTTCTTGTTATCCTCGTTAATCTGAGATGTACATTCTTACGGCGAATTTATCGGCTGTGTCAAAACTGACAACGTGATGTATGCGATTACTTCGAAAACTCGGTCGGAAAACTCGTGGGGAGGGGGGAAGGGCGAAGAACGCGTGCAACGCGTAAAGTAGTTTTCTCTTCCCGAAGAAAAGACACTCGCACACACATGATTTCGCTGCGTAACATAACCGAGTTATTGGGCGGCACACGGCGGCGTGGTTAATCAAGAGAGAGATTAAATCGAACACATACATCGAGAGGTATATCTCATCCTTCTCTCTCTCTCTCTCTCTCTCTCTCTCATTGGACAATACCGGATATTGGCGGAAGCCGCCCTTCTGCTCGACGAGTTAATTAAGTTCGCGCTTATCGGAACCACCAATGCTGCAGAGTCTGCAAGGTGTTCGTGTAATCCGCGTGAGACATTTGACCGTGTCTGTAGATATAAACCATGTTGTCAGACGAAATAATCAATTCAATACTTGTCTTTTTTTTCTTTTAAGTAAGGAATTGTGCAAAACAAAAAAATCTTAAAAATATCTTTTGCGCGTAAAATTGTTGTTGCTGAATAAATAGAAAATTATATTTGATTTCGCTGTCGGCTGTGCGAGCATATCTTTAACACGCGTGACTCAGCTCAGTAGCGAACTAGAAATACTTTTCTCATAATGCGTGATTCTCATTTCGGAGTAAGAGCAGTCCGGCGCAGATTGCGAGAAACACTTGAGAGTTCCTCGAACTTTTGTTATGTGAGAGATGACTCTCTCTCTCTCTCTCTCTCTTTCTTTCCTCTTTTTTAATAAGAGTTTCGATTAGTAGAAACTTAGTATAGTACAATTTTTGTAAAAAAAAAAAAAAAAAAAAAAAAATCGGTAAAAAAGTTTATATGAGAAATGGAGAAAAGGAGAACAAGAGAAAACGGTCAGAAGAGAGAACGTGACGCTGGCAAATCGTATTTTTCCGGTCGGTGATCATCATAATCAACAACTTTTCCAATCGCGCCTTTCGCTCGCGGGGTCTCGTGACCAAACGCCGTTATAAGAGAACATACACCACTAACCTGCTTTCCGACACTTTTCTGTTTCGACGTTCAATTATATCGTCAAAAAAAAAAAAAAAACGAAAGAAAAAGAAACGTTTTTCAATTACACAACACGCAACTTTGCATGAGTATATTCTATAAACATCAATAATTGCCGGCCGGCAAAGGGAATGATATAAAGAGGAACGCTGAGGAACGCGACTCTCGTGCAAAACCAGATGCGGAGAATGAAATTGGACGAATTCGGTGGCGACATCGTAAATTTTCTTCTCTAACATTGGCGGCGCTCCAATTGTAACAAGGCGACCCGACGTCTGGAATCGCGAGCGCGAATACCCGCGTTTTGAATACGAAACCAGATTACGATTCCTATATTTGAATAGACAAACTCCCGGTTCTTGCGCGTCCGCGCTGACTTGTTTCACAATCAGCCGCTGTACTCGTTTCTCAACGTCTGGGGCTTTCGCGGATTCTTGTTTACGAAAATATCGAAAGAAAATGTTCGAGAAAAAAACGAGACCCCTTCCCTTTCATTGCCCTTTGATCATGCGGCCGCGGTAGAGTGCGGCGACCCTCCGACATCGTTGAATTTTTCTTCTTTTTTTTTTTTTGTCCTTGCTTTCTTTCATCAACGCCTTAACGTCGCGATGATATCGCGCGTCTGCAGCTCCACGCGCTTAATTGCTCAAATATTGCGAATTCCTAGAAGAGGGATGAAAATATTGAGACTTTTGTTTTTCCGCGATTTCTCCTGAACAGTATGAATTTAATAAGCGGCAAAAAAACTCGAAAAAAAACCGGAAATTAAATTTTGCTTCTAACTTGTCAATATTTGCTGAAGCGTCAAATTTTGTGTAATTTTGTAATTTAAATTCATTTCAGAACAAAAAGTAAACGAAAACTCTTTACACTGAAATTTTCTATACTTTTTTTCTAATGTTCCGTCCATCGCTAAGTAAGTTGCGTGATTATCACCTAATTAGAAGAATGTACGTACATATTACGAGGCATCGAAGTGCATCGTGTGTTAAACGTTCTCTAATTGCGCACCGTGCTAATTTGCCGTTAAATTCCCAACGTCTTCCGCCTTCCGAGCGAAGGAGACGGCGCGAAAGAAAGTGCGCGACGGGGGGATCTCTCGGCGCGAGTTTCTTTGCGCCCTTGTTCTCTTCCTACGCCAAAAGGGTAGGACCCCCTTTTTTTTTGTGCATCCGAATGCATCCCGCACGGCTCGTTAATAGGTAAAAATGTCGCCGACGCTCGTCGGCAGGCCACGTGTTGAGAACCCCCTATCGTCATGGCAACCCCCATAGTCCGAGTTCACAGACGACCAACATCACCGCGCTGGTCCAGGAACGTACCCCCAACACAGTCATCCCTTATAATATGTAATTGCCTACGAGAGATTCAAATCTGCAATATAACATCGTACCTGTGCATTTATTTCTAAATATTATTTGCGTCGCGATTGTCAATTTTTATTTCAGGAAAAAGAGTGACAATTGTTGAATAACGCCAACAACCTCTCGCCTTTTGCATAAATATATTTTCTTCATAATTATTCTATGTATTAGCTTTTGTCTTTGTATTTATGCAATAAATATAATAATAATAATATTATTATTATTAGTACATGTAATTTTTATTATTATTATATTTTTGGAATTACATGTTTTGTCAAGTAGATCTCGGGAGGAACAAGCTCTTGTGGAAAGTATTATATTGCGCTACGTAGAGGACTTAAACTCCAAGTTCATGATACAATCTGTACCGTTGGCAGAAGAATCTCATGAATATGACGTAAGACAGACCTCACGAAGGGATATACGTGTATTAGTACTTCTTATGCCATCTATCTCGGCGTGTATTATACGCGAACAGATCGATACGTCCCGACACCGCGCTTTTTCCGTACACATTATCTCGCGTTGTTTTATTTCATGCAAATTCGCGCAATCGAAACCTTCTATCGCGCTAACGCGAAGAAACTCTCTCTTTTTCTCTCTCTCTCTCTCTCGAAACTTTGAATTTAATAAGAAATAGAAACAACAAGACAAGAAAAATTTATTTTGCGTTTTTTTGTTTTTTCAATTTATTTCTTTTTAATATCAATTTTCGTCTTGCTCTATCAATCTTACTTTATTCCCTCACTTTCATCCCTAAGAATCGCATTGTTTTTCCTTCCGATCCGGTAAGTCTGACGAACCGTCGAGTATTTCATAATGGAAACTCATTTACAGTGGAGAGGCCTGTCAATTAAGCGCAAATCCATCATGGATTTGACTCTCTCTCTCTCTCTCTCTCTCTCCCTCAAACACGCCCCTGGGAGGCGAGTTGGTCAATTCAGTGTACCGTGTACGCACATGTATATACGTACATACGTGCACACATGTTCGGAAAATAATGTAAGTGTCAAACACGGGGGTGAACGCACAACAATACATGCCGTGTGCCCCGGCGCTCGAACAACGTCGACAATGCCGGCTTCGCGTATCGCGTCGACACCCCGGATCTGACATTCAGATCTCTCTGACATTCAGCCGTTTCTCTCGAGCAAAGTTCGAGTCGGGCGAATAATGCCGGCGCGAAGTTGGCCGGAAACAAACGTCGTGTTGTATAACGCGCGGAGCAGTTACTCACCGTTTCCGTAACTTTGTCGTTTCCCGGACTTTGAGACAACAACGAGAGAGAGAGAGAGAGAGAGAGTCCTTTTAAACGTGAACATGACACGGGACGTACGGGATTGTGAAGAGATATGCTCGAAAATCTTGCCATGTTGACTTGTTATTATTCTCTGTCTTTTTTTTCGCTTTGTACGAGGAGTTGAAGCGAAGAGTTGAAGAGAAGAGCGCGTCGATTTCTGATATTGAACAAATGACGAATTGTAATCGTTTTTTTTCTCCGACGTTCGTGTTGCAGAAGTGATGTCTTCCTGGAACCGTACCTGCAGCAGCACGGAACCGTTCAGGTGGTCAGCTCGCCGAGCACTCCACCGCCGAATCCGCTGCAGCATCGACAACTTACGCAGCTACATCATGTACAGGTGAGTTGCAGAGAGAAAGGAAGTGAGAAAAAAAATATATTGTGTATTTCGTAGATTTTTAAAGAAAAACGCGCGTGTAATTGCTTTTGAGACGATTTTCTTCAGACGGAGTTTGTTTGGATGTAGTAATTAATTAATTAATTTTTCCCTTTATTTATTTTTTTTTTTTATCAAGGTCATCATCAAGGAAAAATAAAAAACTCTGTTCTATAACGTCGCGATCGTTTGGGCGCGTAATCGCGAATTTTCGACAATTTGCTTTTATTACGAGCTCGGAAATCTCCGAGTCTCTTTTAAGCCATGGGGCGTAAATCCCCCCGGGCTCTGTCGCACAATGCGCCCTTAATACCACATTATATCCCGACGTGCCCCGCGTCGCCCAGTTATCTCCATTCGCAGCCGATGCGAATAAACGCTGTCCAGTCGCGCAATGTATTTATCGTTTTCTCCTCTCGCTCTCTCCCACCCACACCCTCTATTTTCGACGACGTCGCGCTTTTACGCGATGCAGAAAAGCCCCATTGGAAAAACGATAATCACAGTATTTTCGAACAATCTCGGAAAAGACAGAGAGACTAGCCGCTTTTGTAAGAGAGATTATATGTGCTTGAAAGATACGAGACTCAGTTTTATTATTTTATTTTTTATTTTTTTAATTCTTGATGGTTTGATCGAGCAAACTAGGTTTTTAATTCTATGTAACTTAGTTTTTTTTTGTTTTTTTTTTTAACGACACTCCCGAAATCAAGCAGGTGAAAGAGAAAAATTGACGACGAACGAAACGGACGAAGAGGAGCGGAAAAAAGTTGCGAGAGGGGAGGTGCATTGACGAAAGGGTTTGAATGTAATTTAATTTGAAATGCAGACTGACACACGGTTTCGAGGTAACGGGATTAAACGCGGACGTGCGTCGCGTGTTGAATACCCTCTTCGAGAAAGAGGATGATGAGGGGGAGAGGGAAGAGAGAAAGAGCTAATTGCAAAACCTTTAATTATTCGTTAGAAAAAGTCGCGGTGAAACGTCGTTCTGGTTCCCGACGCTTCGTGCGAAATACGGTAAAAAAAATTATCATATAAGACATCGTTCTGTTGTGTATTACATTTGTAATTTTAAATTCTTTTGCATCTTCTTTTATATGATATCAAGTGTCTCTTCTCTCTCTCTCTCTCTCTCTCTCTTTCTTTCCTCTCATAATTCTCTAAAAATAAGAAGTTCGCCGAGAGGGAACGACGAAAATTTAATACAGTTTTCCGACCGTGAATGTAAAGTGAGCATTATTATGCGCTTAATTAAACTTCATATTGGTCATGTTACCGCGGAAACAACAGTTTACCGCATGCATGTAAATTTCATAATTGGACAATCCGTGGCGTAATTCGTGAACAATCATTTGTGTACACACATTTCGCGTTGTGTGTGGATTCGTGTTTGTTATCATTACGCACATGGTTTTGGCATAATGTTATACATATTGAATAATATTTTGCTTATATTGAAAATAATAACAGCAAAATATAACACACACGGCGATTACATCCCGGATTTCGATCTTTCTGAAAGAAGATAGCTCGTATATTATTTATAGCTGTTATCTCTTTCCAAACCTTTAAGTGCACGCAATATAACAAAAAACTCTTATACCACACAATAAATAAAAATTAAAAAACAATAAATAAAATAAATATTTTTTTTGTCTCATGTTTTTTGTCAGAGCGAAGAATCACTGTCGTCGGAAGGTTCGGCCACTTCGGCAGGATCCTCGGAGTCCACGGAAGATTCTGGCAGCGAGGTGGCGTGCGACATCACCCTCATCGAAAGGCTCATACGCTCGCATCCGATCTGGTTTCTGCCGGGCATTCAGAGAGCCGGGGCTTTTCATTTGTTGCAAGGCAAGGAGGAAGGGGTGAGTGCACGTTTTTGCTCGGCGAAAAATCAGAGTAAATTTGAAATTTTACCTCGGAGAGACATAAGAAAAAAAAAAATAGAGAAAGGAAGATTTTTTTCTACCCGTGTGCGTACATATTTGTTGCTGCAGAAGTCCGCACAATGAAAGCGAGTGTGTCGTGACTCTTGGTTTAACACTTTAGCGTACTAATAACGCAAAGAATGACAAAGTGCGCCGGCACGGTCACTAGTCACGGGAAACCGTGTCAATGCCTGACGAGATACGCAGTACACGCGAAATCAGGCTGAGAGAATTCTTTGCGCATCCGGCGCGTCGTCTTACGTAAATCGCGACGGCGAGGTCGATGAAGCGCGGAACCTCGCTATTACACACGCCTTATCCGCCCATTATTTTTGTGGGATATGATGTTACCGTGTATATATACATATTTGGTTTCTCTTCTAAAATAAAAGTTAAAACAAAAAAACTCAAATAAGAAAACATTTCATTATAACGTTTTTACATGATTTCGTTACAGAATTTCGTGGTGCGGCAATCAAGTCAGAGCGACACAATGGCCCTATCTGTGAGATTACCCGCGGGTAAGGGGCCCTACATCGAGCACTACCTGATCCAGGCCAACAAGGGCAAGCTGAGTCTGGAAACGAGCGAGAACAGGTTCGACAACATCCCCTCGTTGATCGCCCATTACTCGCAGTGTTGGTGAGTATGTTCTGTTTGTCTTTGTTTCCGTAAAAGTTCTTTTGTTTGACAATGGTAATAGAGAACACATAATATAACTTTACTGTACTCTGTACGATAACATATACATTACACAGAGTATACATTACAGAGACATGTAAAATATAATTAATCAAAAACAAGCAAAAAACCGAAAAGAAAATTTAAAAAAAGTCCAAAAACACAATAGACCTGAAAGCTTTGAAAATTCACCGGTGATAGTAGAATTAAATTGATATTTTTCAATGTAAATTAATTCACAATTAATAAATTAATTATAATAACTGCTATAACAATTAATATATTAACTACAACACCACCGGTGGACTAAAGCTTTCAGATCTGTTTTGTTTTTTTTTTTTTTTTGAACTTTTTGATTTTGGTTTTGGATTTTTCTATTTTGTTTTTGAATATAAAATATACTTTTTTGTATTAACATAATATGCATTGACTCAAAATCGATGTTTTTTTTTCCTTGCGGTTTTGTTTGGCAAGCAGCGACGAATTGCCGGTACAATTAACGCTGCCGAGAGCGATGCGAGAAGCGAAGAACAGGCAGCAATTGTCATCGTTGGCGTTACTAGGACAGGAATTCTGGCGATATCCGATGGCAAATCCGAAACCACCGGAAAGCAGCAGTAGCAATACTTCTAGTCTCAGCAGTTTTCATGGCGGTGAGTATTTTTTCTGAAAAACAATTTTAAAATAAATCAACTGTAAATGTACGCGCAGAAACAATTATGGACAGACAGAGTCATTTTTGTTATGGATAATTGCAGGTAACAACAACCATCATAATCACAACAATAATAACATGGATACGCCAACTACGGAGAGCATAGTGCTCAATCTAGCTCCGATATCGTCACACAACACACGTAAGATATTATATAAATATCTTTAAGATATAAATAATTTTTTTTTAATATGTGAAAAATAGAATTAAATTTTAATAAAATAAAATAATAAAAATTTCCTTTTTACAATCTCTTGAGTATAAAATTACTCAAGTAAATTAGGAAGTAGTTAAAAAGTGACTCTTAAAACACTTCTTTGTCTATTTATATTTATGGAATTACCGTTTTCGAAAGAGTTGAGTCAAATCAAATTTCTCTACCGAGAAAACCATCCATTAGCCGAAGTTATTTCTGTGAGACAGACACGTCCTCGCCGACGAACACCGTGAACGCGAATATTTCGACATTCATGTCGTCGTTGCCGCGTCAGCCGCGTCCCACTCCGCCAAACACTCTCAACCTGACGACCTTCAACGAACCCTTGACTGACGGCAAAAGAGATCGAATCTCATCACCGAACGACAAGCTCTCTCACAAACTGATCTCGCCGAACCTCGTGCAGAGCGTGCGGTGTCCCTCGCCGGTAGTTCACAACGTGGAAAATAACGTTCTGAGCCCGATTCAAGACGTTAAGAACTTCGACACTCTCAAGAATGGCTTGGACACACCGAGGTCGATAACGGAATTTCCCAAGACTTCAACGAAGTCTACTTCCATGTCGAGTTTCCACGAGAACAATTTATCGTGCACCACGTCGCCAGTACTGCCGGATATTAAAAATATCATAGCTGAGAATCAGGGAATGGTGCAGAGTGTCAAGACACCGCCGCCGCCGCCTCCGAGATGGGCCAAACCCGGCATCAGTCAAAGTCAAAGTAACTTCACAGTAACCACGACAGTGACTTTCAACGTGAATCAGAACAACGACATTTCTCAGGTAAAAAAAAATTGGAAAATTATTTTTATTTTTTTTTTCCAAATTTTTTGTGATATTATATATTTAACAATTTTTCTCTCTGTTGGCCAACAGCAAAATACCCCGTCGGATCCCAACACGTCGTTGTTGAGTCCTCAATCCAACAAATCGCTCACTTCTAACTTTTCCATCAAGTCACCCCTTTCATCTAACACCCCTGTCATTTCTCCCACTTCGAAGATGCTCTCGAAGACACCCTTCATGGTTTCCCAAAATACTCCGTCTAGCACCAGCAAATCGAAAAGACGACGCGACCGCGAGAACCGAAAGAATTCCCAGCATTATCAGGAATCGGACATTTTGGACTCGTACTATCGTAGCTCGCCGGCCGACAAGATTTCCGATTACGAGGACATTTGGAACACGACCGATCAGTCGACGCAGTCCACCTGGAACGACAGCAGATTGAAGGACACCAAAATTGTTTGCACTCTGCAGGATCGATTGAAGAGCCCGACCGATCGTCTGCTGAGTTCCAAGGAGCCCGAGAAGAGCCTTCTCAACGAAAGAATGCCAGCGGGGGAACAGGTGATTCTGAAGAACGACAGGTTCATGAAGAACGACAAGAAGGCCTACAAGGAGATGATGAGTCCGGAGTTCAGTAGCTTCAAGCCAGTTCCAGAAATAAAGAGTCCTGATCAAAGTTCACCAGAGGAGACTGGAATGGGCAGGAAACCTGATCTGCTCTCTAGAGTTTGTAAGTGTCTTGATTTGATATTTTTCGATTTATCTTTTTTCTTGTATTATGTAAATATGACTCTTAATGATAGAAATTAAAAAAAAAAAAAAAAAAAAAAAAAAAATTTTTTGTGCAAATTCGCTGAACAGTCCGAGCACGGTGACGCCACCCAGGAACAAGCTCGGCCTTGTTCTTGCAAAGTCGGAGAGCAACAGTCCGCAGACGCCCGAGTCCAAACAGAGCAGTCCGTTTTACGCGGAACCGGCCGACGCGATCGCTCAGAACGCCGCTCAGATAATTCCAAGAAGACGACCAACCAGGACCAATCCGGCGTTGAACAAGTATCGACACAGCGAACCCGGCTGGCTGCAAACTCCGACGGGGAACAACTCCAATCAATTGCATCCTATTGACGGCTGGGAGGAACCACCTGAGGAAACGGAGGATAAAACACCGTTGATTTCGTCGTCGGTCGACAATCTGGCAAAGAGATTGGGTCAGACCAGGGAGATAAAAAAGATTCCTCGGGCGAAACCAGTTCAGCCGCCGAAGATTAGGAACAAAGTGTTCACCGATACTTCGTGGGCGGTGGATTCCAGTTGGGAGTTCATCGGCAACGATACGGAGAGTTGCGAACCGGATTACGACTGTGATGCTGTGTACGATAGCGACAACGTCGCGAGGAAATTTCCAGGTGACGAAGAATGCAATAAAGACGTTGTAGGAAACATCCTGACTGTTCAGAGTATCATTTTGCAGCGGTGAGTTTCTTTGACACGATAGAGAGTTACACAATCTCGCGAATCATTTTATTGTATAATTTTGCGCGAGAGGTTTTTATTCCAAATTTTTTTTTATCAAGATAATTATTTTTTTCTGTCTATAATAAGATACCCGGAACTGCTGAAGCCACCGGATACGTGCGAGTCACTGTACAGCGACCGAAATTCCTCGTACGACAATGTGGAGAAGCGAAACATGGAGCGCGAGGACACGCCGGATTCGCGGAGGGATCGTACGTACGATCCGTCCGAATGGGAGACCATGTTGGACACGGATGCGGAAAGCGACGTGGAAAGAATCAAGCGAAACAAGAGCTTCAAGGAACGACTGGATCCTCTTTTATGTAAGTTTTTTTTTTTTTAATATTGCAATCTTTTGAATAAAGAAATTTACTTTTTCTTCTCTCCTCATTTTGCAACTTGAAATATTTTAATGACAATGTTTTTTGGAACATTCTGAGGTGAAGTTTATGTGAAAATAATGAAGCTATAAATAGCGTAGGTTTTAAATGATAAGAAGAGGTTTTAAATGATAAGCGATTGTCAAGAGCAGAATTCTGTAGCTGCTCCACGTTCGCGCGCTAGTTGTTGTTCGTTATTCTTCGAGATTGCTTCGAACCATCCTTCTTCGCGACGTTGTTTGTGGTATTTTTTCAAAACAAGAAAACATACGCAATCTTGATGTATCCTCATATCTTATTTAACAAAGTAAACTTTAACGTAAATAATAATGAAAATTTTTGAACGTGTTTAAATAAAAGATTCAAATAAAAGATTCAAATATTTATCAAAGTCGTATGAACGCGAGTGAATTGGAGTTGGTGAAGTTATCGTTGTGTGTTATCTACCGATTGTTGTGATTAACCGATAAGTTCAAGGAAGAGCAGCAGCGACGCCAACGTTTCGGTATCTTACCCATCTTTGGCGGCAAGCGGCAACGTTTGCCAGTCGTCAATCGGTCGGTTAACTGATCGCAGTGTGTCTGAAACACACAGTTGGGACGTGAAGTGATGTTGATCGTGTGACTCTCGTGAATAATTATGACCGGCTGCGGCGGCTCCATTGTCACTTCGTGTTCTCGCAAATGTTTCGTTAAACTCGAAAAAGTTCATCTTCAATCTTATCGCAATGTGACCCTAGCGATTCCGGATTCTGCGGAATCTGAAAATTATCGTCGAATATATCGGAGAAAGAATTATTGTTATTGACAAAAAAAAAACAAAAAAAAAACAGACTTTTCGTGAGAGAAAGAAAATATATCTACGTGTATCTGTTCTTTTACGCTCGCGTGTATACGCGCGCAGATAAGAAGTCATTAAACTAGCTCCGATAGCGATTAATTGACGCGTACATAATTGCCCTCTCGCGCGTTTAATCGCCAACTTTTATCTGTAAACAGTGAGAACAGAAACATGTGAATCGAATCTCGTGCAACATTTAAATTTGTTGCTATTTACTTTCACGCGCGCGCGCGCGACCTTTAATTGTTATTCAAATGCAAATATATAAAATTGCTCATTCGAAGCTGATTTACGAGATATTTTGATGATAATTTTGATGATGACGTCTCACGACGCGGAGGAGATGGACGAAAGTTGGGTAATAATCAATTGTCCACCGGAAGGGACAATTAATTATTTCGAAGAAACGGAAGTTAAACGCAAGAAACTTACAACGTGGAAATGTCACGCTAAGAAATTCTGGCAAAGAATCACGATTTGTTTCCGTGTTATCTTGAAGAAAAGTCTGAGCGCTATCAAACGTAAGCATCGACAAACAGCGACAGATAAAAAAAAAAAAGCTTACGACGATACGATCGCGAATATTATTACGATACGAAAACGAAAGACAGATCGCGTCGCGATCATTGTTTCTTTCGTTTTGATTTAAAAAAAAAAACAATTTTTTTTCAGCACCGCCGCGAGTCCAGGCGCTTTCGAGGAACCGCGAACAGCAGGGCGGGACCGGAACAACTATTCGAGCTTACGCACTTCAGCTCGCGGCGGACAAAACCACGACCTTTTCGCAGAATATCGACAACTTCATCCAATGTACGCGGGAGAGCAAAGAGGCGAATCCGCACGTGGTGATGCGCAACATGCGGCAGTTCATGTCGGGCATGAAGAACTATCTGGTGAAGCACGGCGAACGCGAGTTCGAGAAGGAGGTGGAAAAAGAGCGGTTGAAGTTGCGATCGGACGAGTTTCTCAATCTCGACGCGATCCTCGAAGACGTGATGATGAATCTGGTGGTGAGACCTCTTCGGGAGCACGTGTGTCATCTGTTTATCGACGTCTTTGCCGCTTCCGGGGCGTTGCAAACCCTGGCGGAGAACATCCAGCACGCGCAGGGCAAGACTATTCACGATCTCGGTGTACGAGTGAGTAAAATTCCTTCGGTTGAGAGGAACGAGATCGTTTAAATTGAGATTATAAACTTTTCATTTAATTTTATTCATGTTTGCGCATACACAGACGAAGATTATCCCTCCCTCGGAAGAGAATTTGGAGCGCATTCTCAAATGTATCGGACGGCTGCAGAGAGCCGATTCCCCGTTAGAGAAACTGGAGCACTTGCTCGCGGCCATCTCGGCCATCTTCAACTCTGTAAGTGTTTTTTGTAATGTTCCTTAGGAATATTATCGTTCGCAGAATAAATATAGCACTTTGATAAGATGGTGACTTTTTTATCGCGTGTGATGATATCGCATAATACATTTTTGATAATAGTTAACAATATAATAATAAGTTTCTGTCAACTATAATTTCGCAGGTGAAACAGACCAACTCGGGCAGACACATTGCACTGGGCGCCGATGATTTATTGCCGCTAGTGATCTGGATATTGGTGCGCGGCAAAGTGGTGGACGCGGAAATCGAAGCGGAATACATGTGGGGCTTGCTGCATCCCTCTTTATTGAGCGGCGAGGGTGGTTACTATTTGACGACGTTATCGAGCGCAGTGCACGTTCTTAAAACCTTCAAGTCCAGTCAGAGCACCTTATCTTCGTTGAACGTAAGTAACGAACACTGCTAATTGTGTGTCCTGCAAATAAATAATAACACATTCGACTATCGGACGTATTGAGAAAATATTTTCTTTCCGTTCAGGGGTGCGGAACACCGGACTGTTCACCTGTGCTGCGAATTTTGGTGCCGGACGAGCTGCATGGTTCGCTGAACACCAGGACGCTGCCAGTGCGACCCAACATGAACACTAGAGAGATCTGTCGTATCCTCGCGCATAAGATCAGATGTACAAATCCACAGGATTACGGGCTCTTCAAGTTGGTGCAAGGAGAAGGTGAGTGTCGACATAAGATCGATGATTGGAACAATCTCCGGATTGCGCGATTCAATGTTTTGTTTTTTGCGATAAACTTGTGTCGCAACTTTTCTCCCGGTATTTGTTTCAGAAACGTTGCTTGGGGATCACGAGTGTCCGCAGGAGCTTTCTCATTGTCTTTTCGCGTACAAAAGAATCGATGCGAAGATAGCGTGGCCGAGAACCAGTTCTTAAGGGTGCAACGAACGAAGTATTTCAATCGCTTTCAAGCTTTCCTAGATCTCTCTGTCATAAGCCAATATCCGTGTGTTTTTTTTTCCTAAAATATAAAACATACTTTTCATGACAAACCTGATCACCGAGCTATATATACATAAATATATAATATATTATAAACATATAAACTTATATAATATATGATATGTGAATTATATATAGCTTTTGGCAGAAAATATATCTCGGCATTTTTCAAGCTATTCGATTTCATCAAACAATTCAAGATTTCTACGGAAAAATATTTTACTATTATAACACTGCCAATGTCGTTGCGTTTATTAAAGACAAAAACAAAAAACAAAAATTAACGATAAGACTAGGCGCGAGATAGTCTTTATCACTCTTGCATAAGTATTTTATTTAGAGGTACTTAAGCACGAAAGAAAATGAAATAATTCGATCAAACGAAGAAACAAAATAACGAAAGAAATTTCGAACACGTGTCGTGCAATGTTCAATGTTCATGAATTGACTCACGGTGTGATATACCATATACATCGTCACATAAAAAAAAATTTTTTTTGCGACCAAATGTTTATTCGGCATTACTTATTTTGATTCCAAATTGATCGCCAATTTAATTTCATCGAGTATAAGGAAAAAGAAAAAAAAACAAATGTCACGTGCAATGTTCGCGCGAGATAACGATAATCTTGGAGCGCGTATGTTGCGACATTTACGTGTTATATGTACGTATACACATATATATATGTGTGCGGTGTTTTGCAAAAAGAGACGCGTATGTATTTATATGTATACTCAGTATTCAGTATCTCGTGGACGTTTGCAATAAGAAAAGAAAGGACGCTGCTGTTTCGGAGCAAAGCTGTTAGTTGAGCGAAGTGGGACTTCACGCGTGTCAAGAAACAACAAAAATCGGAGTGACAAATCATTTTCGTACAATAATATCTTTTTTAACGCTAGCAATTGATAATTAAAATAATGGAAAGGCAATCGAGGAAACTGTTCTTTGTCAGTCACATTAAAAAAAAAAGAAAAAAATCTCTTTTTTTGTAGAAGAAGTGATTTAATTCAAAATATTTCAAATAACTGATGATCTTTTTAAAAACGCACTTGAAGATCCCGATACTCTACGACTCTATTATCCTTTATATATAAATATAAATATATATATATATATAGATATACGAAAGATAAAAAATTGCTCTACATTTTCTATGCACTATCGATATTCCGTAATATCGAGTGACAAAAAAAAACTTTAGTAAGGTGATGTTTTTCGGCAAAGACGCAAAGTTTAGAGTAGAAAAAACGAAGAGGATTAGTTTAGGTACTCTATTTTAAGTACTTTTCTCTATGAAACGAAAAAAAAAATTGCGAATTCTATATAGTACGATAAGCAATCCGTATATTCTTAGGCAAATTTCGTGTATTTATTCTTACAAACTGTATACACATATTTTTATTAATATTTTTCACACATATAATTTCTCCTATCTCTTCCTCTTCCCCTTTCTCTCTTCCTGTTTTCAACGCAAAAGATCTTGCCAGGCTGATTTGGATCGAAAAGGCTGTGTATTCCGTGTATGTGTGTGTGTACCAATAAAAAATCGCGAACAAAACGATAATGATATAATATTAAAATATATATATGCAATAATTATAATCGGCAATATATACATATATATATATAATTTATTAAAAACTTGAAAAATATAAACAAATGTCGATACTTTTTGGGATTTGCAAAGAAATATCGAGAACTTCTTAGAGTTGCAAAAAAAAAAAAAAAAAAAAAAAAACTATTTTGCTACAGAAAGCTCACACAAATCAGCCTCGTATCTCTTATAGTATCTATTATTATCTTTTACAATTTGCGCGCACTTGTTATATATGTAATAATAATATCAGCGTTTTATAAATGTGTACATTTTTCTTCGTATTTAATTTATTAAACGCGTTTCTCTAACGTACTACTCTTGTATATCGTGACTTTTACGTAGTCGTCGCTTTTGTCCCTCCTTTTTTACGATGATTAACATTGATAACAAATGTCGATAATAATATGCTTCTAATATGCTAGTCAAGTCGATACAAATCTCGGAGAGATTTGTAAAAGTACATATTTAAGTGATGTATAACTTTTTATTCGTTATCGTTGAAAAAGCCCGTACTATTAATTGTCATTTATAATTGTGCACACTTCGTCATTATTATTACCATTGTAACATGTAAGTCTATGCTCAATAAACAATATTTCTATTATTCCAATTTCCAAGATTTATACTCTTCAGTATAATTGTGATTATTATTTATTTTTTTTTTTTAAGTAGTATTAATATGTCGCGTTGCATTGCTGTCACATGTCGTGACATCGGTGACATCGATCTGGCGCAGAACTGGCGCTTGTTGATATTCCAGTTCGCGCTTATTAATAGATACATTTTTAATGACGGATATAAATAACCGATCGTATTTAAAACTCTTAAGCTGTATTCGCCGTATTCCAGTTACAAAAATAAATTCTCATTCGTCATTAATACCTTTGGATTATTCTCCTTTTAAATTTCGCTTTGCGTTTGTTCTTTTTGAATAAAATTTTACGCTAAAAACTTTAACTTCTACTCAAATATGATCTCATAAAATTATATTTTATATATATATGTATAAAATAGAGAGAAAAAGAGAGAGTAAGAGAGAAAATATCTTTTTCTATGTATATTATTTTATATTATATTTACGTCTTTTTTTTTACATATACGTAACAGTAAAATCAAAGTGTATATACGCGCACAAATGTACATATTTATTATTTGCAGTTCATAGATCGCATGAGCAAAATAAAATAAATACAAAACAAATGAACTATGGATGCAAAAATACAAAATATGAATGTAGAAGCGCGAAGTCCGTTTATAATTTATGCAGATGACAACTGAATGCCAAGAGCTTGGAGAATCTTTGATTTTAAAAAGCCGGGTATATATCTTTTTATAATCTACTATATTCGCGTCTCTTCTGTTTTTACAACACAGGTAAGAAAAACCAATGAGGATGTACAAGTGGAAATATTTATTATAAACCAAAGCTCTTATACATGTAATATATGTAATGTCATTAAATAACAATATATTTTGCACCTGAGAGCTACGGTACGCTTCAAAAGCTCCACTAAGATTTTTATGCAACATCGCGTATATGATAAAACGTTACCTACGTATGATGTATTCATCCGATATATCGAATCAGTAATATATCATAGTTCACACGAACATTATTGTGGACGTTATACTTTTCGTCACATTATTCACACAGAATAAAAAAGCATCGTTTATCTTAGATCTCTTAGAAAAATCTTTCGTTCGATGTAGATGTAGAATAATGGCATTTATTTTTTTTTTTTTCTAGATTGCGTTCTCGTGTGTGACGAAATGAGTGTTCTCATGTGTGTTCTCTTGATTGTTTCTTCATACACAATACAAGAAATCTCACAATTTCAATTAAAAAAGTTTTAAATCTTTTGCAAACTGCGAAATTATTTGCAAGACTTACAAGTTAACTTCGAGGTTAATACTTCAATATATTAAATTATTCAATATATATTAAATTATTTTATAAAATTAAAAATTTACAAGTTTAATTTAAAAATATGTGTATTAAAGATCTCAGTTAACATCAACGAAATGATGAACGTGATTTTTGTTTTATTAGGTTGCTTCATAGCATCATTTGCAATTAGCAGATCTATTAAGTCTTAACATATCGAGTCTTCTGAAATGTCTGAGAATACATTTCGGTGAAATCTTATCTTGCAGTGAACTCTAGACTAGACGATAAACGACAATAAAAAAAAAAAAAAATCAATAATGACTCTTGAATTGCACTTTCTACTAAGAATAAGAATTTTTTTGAAGAACTAAAAGAGTTTTGAACGCACAACGCAACACGAGATTTGATTTTAAATACAATAAACAATTTATAGCCGAGTACTTTGGATAATAAGTTAGGTCGACGAAACTGCGATTTAATCAAACGTTTTTCATTATCTTTTAGCTGCTCCGTGACAGACAATCCCTAGTCACCATCGTCGAATACGTTAACGTTTCCCATTTCCTCGTACGACCTTTTAACGCAACCATTGTCGAAGATCGTGCAATTCTACAACGGGTGTTGTACGTAATTGCGCGAATCAATCAAGCAATCGATGATGGAAAAAACGCGCGGGGTAAGTAATTAATTTGATAGTTAGTAATGCTTGCGACGAACAATGCAAATTGATTTTGATTAGACCTAGCTCCAGTTGATATGGAATGATAATGCAAGTCGCGAGGAACATATCCGAGTTAACGCATTTTTTATATGCGCGCGCAATGAATATCGACATATGCGTGATTAGATGAGAGAGAAAGTGCACAATGTTCCTTGAATTTTGATTCGGATTATTACTCGATTATTTCTCACATTTGTCCAAATAAACGTTCGGATAAACGCAGCAGATCGATTCGCGCCACATCTGACTCGGACAACATGCCGAAAAGATGTCTCACAAAAAAAAAGAACACGTTTGTACGTGCGTCTGAGACAATTTTTTAAGCTTGCACGTTGTCCGAGATCGTTCGCGTGAAAAGCTACGAGTGAGAAACTAGCAACAACGTGGAACTAGCTCGCAGTGCCATGTGTCGTTAGAGAAAAGCAGCTGGAATGTGTGTGTTCGTGTATGTAAACGGCAATTCCGACATAGTGGACATCATTATCATTATCATCATCATCATCATCTGTCTGATAGAGCGTCTTGCGTTCGTTTCTCATCATTCGCACATCAAGATTATAGAACGAGCAGTTTTCTCCTCCGGGACAAACTTCTCTTTATTTCGCGCGAAAAGCGTACTTCCACTCCTGCAACATAACAGAGAAAGACGTTAGTTCTGGTCGTTGGCGCAGAATGCGAAAAATCTATGTGTCTTCAATGTTTCTGTAAATGATATTGTGCCGATAAATTATTATAAATACTAGAAGAAGAATCTATGTAATAATTTAACAGAGAATGACGAGAGAAAGAAAAAGAGTGACTTAGTTAACGAATAAAACAATAATTTGCACGATGAAACCACGAAAATGTTTCATCTTTCATTAGAAATATTTCGCATTTAATCCGTGTGTTTTCTCACCGTAGTTTTATGTGGAAAGTTTAAAATAAATATTATAAGAAGCTTCTTTTATATATATATATATATATTTACAACATCAAAATTATTTATTGCTGAAAAAAGCGCACAGTATTAACATTTTTTTTTATCCAACTAGTATTTAGTTTGTTATGTCTCATTGCAAGCACACAGAAATCAAAGAAACAACTATGATGCGCCACAATTATTGCTCCAGCATGCAATTCTATGATAAATTAGCATTTTAGTTATACATTTTACGTTTTTCTATTTACTGTATAATATTAGTTTCGTACATGTGGTGTGTGTGTGTGTGTTCGTCGCACAAAGTTTCTACGTTATAAATTTTTATACATTATAACAAATGTTTTAGGGAAATGCAGTAAGAGCAATGAAATTGTAGAGCAATAAAAACTAAAGGGCAAAAGTGAATAAAAAAAGTGATATTCTGATGTGCTTTTAAAAGAAAATCATTAACACACTGTGCTTCGTTCTTTCATATAAAACATGTATTTTTCGGAAAAAAACATCGATCGATATCTTTTTTTTTTATCCACTTTGCCTTTCGTATATAAAACTCTTTGTTCGTTCAAGGAGAAAAATAAAATTGATATATCTAGAAAGAAAAAAATTGAAATAATCACTATCGAGAGAAAATATTCGCTATCTATTATACTTTGTGCACTAACAACACAAGAAATCTAATTCTACAAAACAAATACGCACCTTATTATCTATCCGTTATCGTCACCCGGGAAGCGACGTGCTTTCTGTTGTGTATCATCGTCAACGTCATCCTGTTCCCTGGATCTCGCTTAATACGTAATTCGAAAATTAAAGCAAAACAAAAACGACAACGCAAATTGACCCAGAGAACGAACACGGTGCAAGTTTTTGCACAAGTTGAGCACAATTTGGCGTGCGAGGAAAAATTAATTGAAATGTAAGAAACTTCTTTTTGTTGTTAACAATACGTTATTACAATACGTATTTCATAAGAATTTGAGAGATCTTTCTGTGTATATACATCTACACACACGTACACACACACACACGCAATATAAGATAATTAAAAAAAAGAATTAAACACTTTCAAAAATTAAAGTACGTTTTGCTATAAAATTTATATTATTTATTATTTAGATCTAACTGATAGTTGCTTCACAAATTAGAATACGTGTTGATTACTGAGTCATCGAAAGTGTTCAATTCTCTCTCTCTCTGTTTTTTATCATCCCGTAATTTGGCTTACTTTTAAATATAGTTGTAAAATTATTACACATTTTGTTTTATGTAACGCAACAAATTATGCCAAATTATATCACAAGGCTCGTGTATAGATTTGTACAATGGAATAAAAATGCAGTACACTTCGAGAGATTCTGTTTGAAAATAATTTATTTTATTAAAGTTGTTGCAAGGCACTACTTTCATTATTTTTTACTATTATTAAACGCGCGTTCGCTAATCAATTATTATAATTTAATTAAAAAACACAAAATTATTATTAATTCATTTAATATAACAAGTTATCTAAAAAGGATTAAAATATAATATAGCTTAATGTAATAAAGCATATATATGTATAAAATACACATAGTTTTCTTCATCCATTTTTCTGTCTCGCATAACACGTAAAATTAACAAGAAACACTTTTTTTTACATGTATATTGATGATATACACACACACATATATATATATATATATATATATTTATATATATTTATATATATGTATATACATCTTATAAGAAATATCGCCGCGACAGTTTTTATTTATCGTAAAATATATATTTTAAATATATACCTCTAATATATTTCAAACACGTTTTCTCAAACTGCTATTTCACACTGCTTTTTCTTAATGCAATCATTTTTTAAACATATTCGATATATGTGTCTCTGTGAATTATATATATATATATAGTTTTTTTTCTGTACAATATCGTATAAATATATCTACCAAACACTGTACACAAAATATATTTTCGAATCAATATCTCGTGAGATGAACAAGTGAAACAGCTACAATCCCGTTTCGAATCTGCATTAAAATTGTGATCAATGCGTGCCTAAACAGCGTATATGTAAAAATCGACATCTGTATTCTCACTGCGAATATAAGAAATATTATATATATTGTAAATGCAAGTTACTTAGTGGATGTTTATTGTACGCGATGTATATCGCTAAAAGTGCAACTTGGAAAAGTTTTTCTCGTACGAGTGAATGCGAGCATCAACTGAATTAAAAAAATCAAAATATCAAATAATTTTGCACATTCACTCTACTTTTTATGTAATTAAAATAAAAAATTGCAGAGATATCATTATTTTTCTTTTCCGATCATACACTGTCTTTGCAAATCTATACCGTCTTATATAGTTAAGCAAAGCTGAGTTACTTGCACGATAATTGTCATCTTCATCAAACGATATGTGCGTGATTTGATCGAATGTTTTTTGAAAACTGAGGAAAAGACGAAATACATTTCTGAGACATTTAAGTGAAATGAAGTGTATTTTCAAAAATAAAAAAAAAATATTTTACATTAAGCTTTTTTATAACGTAACATACTTTATATATAAAAAGAAATCATTTAGATTAAGAAAATCTTCTGCTATTAAAAGTTCTCTTAATTCCTAATTTTATTCGATTCATCTTAGTGACACGAGTCAAGTACGCGATCGTTGCAATTTTTCTACACGATCAGACATCTATGTGGAAGATTAGTTCACGTAAATGCACAATTTATTTACAGAGTGTGATTGAATTTGCAATTTCCACTCTGCATGATACTGAAGTACATACATTGATGATACTCGTTCGAAAAAGTTCATCAACATTTGGACAATTTTATCACATGAATTGTTTGACGCATGTCGAATGCGGTATTTTCGAAAAAGTGCAAATCACTTAGTACTTCGGGAAGTTTGGAAAAAAAATTACTGTATGAGTTTTTTTTTGTGAGAAGTCAGAGCGTTTCATTGTACTCGCTGCAGAAAAATACTGATAATTAGGCAGGTCAAACATATTTACTAGAATGTCTACGATTTTGTGGATTAGACATTAGTAGACCTGCTCGTTTCTAATTCTCACGTGTCAAAGTTGCACAATTTCAGAACACAAATATTAGTGATATAAATTTTACTTTATTTTTTTTACTGACACTTTAATATCTTCATCTTTTTTTTTTTTTTTTAACTCTGCGATATCAAGAAATCGATCGAATGACGCGAAGATAAGATCAAATGATACACATTCAAACACTTTTGCTCTCACATTCTAAAAACTAAAACATCCAGCGCGACATTGTGCCGAGACAACAGTCGACGAATGACGCTGCACAAAAACAATGTTAAGACAGATCTGTTCTCTTCAGCTGATGATAGTAAGTTTCATTTTCTGCATTTGAAGTATGTATGTACTTCGTAACGAAACGTTCGATGGGTAGAAAAAAAAAAAAAGATGAGAAACGAGAAGATGCAGAATAGATATAGCTGCAGAGAAAAGACCTAAACACTGGTATTGTTAGATGACTTTTGGCGCATGCGTATTGCACATACGATAACGTATGTGTAGATGGGTCCCAATAAACTTAATGCACACATCCTGCTGACTTTATCATAGATTTATCGTAGATTTAGATGTTAGATTTTTTATCATAAATCTTTGAGTCTTCGATATTTGCAAATAATTTCAAAAAGTGATAAAATATTATAATCTTAAATGAATAAATATGTATATATACATATACATTATTTAATCACTTTTTAAAATTACTCCTAAATATTAAAAATTTACAAAATACATAATATTCGAAACAAGTTTCTTGGACTCTGTTAAAAAAAAAAAAATTTTATTCATTCAAAATTATTTTATCCGAACAAGATTTGAAGAATAACAATCAGTCCGCGATCAGTGAAAAAGTTTCTAATCGCAGAAGTGACGGTTTTGTGCAAAGTGTCAAAGGCAACAGGTTATGTGTATTAAGTTACATGTAAATCATCTACATAAAAATCTTTCTTATGCTTGAATCAAAGATGTTATCTAATGCCACATTCTACGCGCATGCGCGAAAAAGGGAGCCCACCTAACAACATTGACCTATAATCACAGACTTTATTCTATACAACAGAGACTGAGGACTTCGACCTATCGAACGGTTCTATTGTTTTTTTATATACAACATTGTGGTACATAGATCGCATGAGCGAAATAAAAGCGAATGAAAAACACGGTTGCCACTACAACACTAAAGGAAGTTCGCGGTCTGTTGTATAGCATAAGTCTGCGGACCTAACGATATATACAGACGTAATAAAAACTAACGGAAAAACGCGAAGTCCGCCTAGTCTACGTAGATGACGAATGAATGCCGAAAGCTTGAAAGATCTTGTTTTTGAAACCGGGTTTGTTAGGACTAGCGTCGTGCTGATGCTGGCCGCTGCCTGCCGACTGTCCCTCATGTAGCGCCCTCTGCACGAGCGGCAGCGAGCTGTTCGTCTGCATTTCAATTGTGTACGTGCATGTGCGGTCGTCGATGAGATTTGGGTCAGAATTCGGTCAGGTTGTGCCGGACGTGACGGACGACGAGACGGAACGAAAAAAGAACAAAAAGAAAGAAGAAAAGGATAGTAGACAACTATGAGTCCGTGTCAACTACTACATTGCATGCGAAGTGCGCACGACTAATGTTTTACGTCCAGATGACGAACAGGAAGAATAACCGGGGCACTCACCTCGTCGTGGCTCTGCTCGTGTTCGCTGTTAGCTAGACTAGATCGAGAACCACGTCTTGTGGAACTCTTCTCGTCGCCAAGCAGTTGTGCTACGCGCGCTTTGTTAACTAACTCCAATGCCTGTGAACAGAAATAGAAACGCATTATGCAAAATATCGACGGTGTAAAAAATTACCACAGTGTGTTGACAGAAACTCTTAGTATTTTTTTCAAATAATTTTGTACTGAATAAAACTCGCGAGATAAATGTGTCGTTTTTTTTTACGCCATATTACTTTATCAAGTGTAAGTTGTCACGTAAAAAATTATCTTATCTCTACTTTTATCTCCGGATTAAGTAGCTTTACTCACTTGCTGTACGTGCTGTGGATGCGTGAAACGTAAGAAATGATTGTTAGTTATGTTACATGTATGAATTTTTGTGAAAATAAGCAAATTTAGATATTATCTATAATTACCTCTCTTCGAGATCTCAGGGCGCAATCCTCAAGAGTCTCCGCAGCCTCGTATTTGCCCTGTCTTCGGTATAGTGCACCGAGATTCTTGAGGGTTGTAGTAACAGTGGGAGAGTCAACTTTCGCAGCTTTATGCCAGCCACCATATTCGCCATACGGTGTGTTTTCTTTGTTTCTGTGCTTGTTCTCTTCTCTTTCTTCAGCTACCTAAAAGAAAAAATATACAAAAACGAATGAAAGATATTGTCAAATAACTTAACGAAAGCTAAAATAATGCACATTGTAATGTATAATATAGATAAATAATGTAGACATATTTCTGACTTATAAACAATATTCTAATATAAAACAGCAGGAGAAAAATAAAATTAAGATTATTTAGTAAAATATTTATTTATTTTTAAACAGCAGAAATAAAATTAAAATTATTTTAAAGGAAAGTGTAAATAGTAAATTATCGTGTACAAACTATTTTTTCTTTTATACAATATTCTTTTTTCTGGAAAGTTTTGGCCATCTCCTCTGTTTTCTTAAGTTTCTACATTCTTTCTCGGAGTGGTAGTTTCGGCGACAATAAACTATTTTTGTACCTGCCAAATCGGCTTGTTGTCGCCATCGATAGCGCCGAATTCTCTTTCGTGCGCTCTAGTGAGCACCTGTTTGTACAGCACCTCGGCATCCTTATACTTTCCTTGTTTCAGATAGCAGGACGCCAGATTGTTTTTCGTTTTGGCGACATTTGGATCGTCTGGGCCCAGTTTGGCTTCGTAGATCTCGAGCGCTCGCTGATAATAGCGTTCTACTTCTTCGTATTTGCCCTGATTTTGACAGAGTAGCGCCAGGTTGTTCAGCTGCTTTGCCACGTCCGGATGATCGCGACCTAGCACCTTCTCGCGAATTTCTAGTGCTCGTTTGCACAAAGGTTCAGCTTCCTTGTATTTACCCCGTTTTCCGTACAGCACAGCCAGATTATTCAGCGTAGCCGCCACCGCGGGATGATTCTCGCCCAATGTCTTCTCTCGAATCGCCAGAGCGTCGTTCAACAAGTTCGCGGCCTCTTTGTATTTGTTCTGATCTCGATATACGAGAGCAAGAATATTCAGCATAGTCGCCACATCGGGATGATCGTGGCCAGAGGTCTTTTCTAGATCTTCTAAGGCTTGTTTGCACAACGGGACTGCCACTTCATAACGACCCTGACTCGCGTACTGGATCACCAGGTTGTGCAGCGTGCGCAGACGTGCCGGGATCTCGTAACCGGCATTTACTTGCTGAGCAAATTGCGATGGTGGAGTTGGAGATATAGCTGGAAAAGCACACTCGTTGATAAGAATAATCACTCAGTGTCTATAAAATTTTACAAAAACGTATACCTACATTTACATTTGCTATCGTCCGCGTCATCATCAGGGAAAAGATCAACCACAGGATCGTCCTTTGGCCGATCTTTAGCGTTTTCATCCTCCGTCGACGGATCTGGATCGTATTGTCGCATACTGGCCATGAAGTCTAAGTGCTTCTTTTCTTCTTCCAACTGAACCAGCTATAAACCAAGAGATATAATAGAGTACTAATATAATTTAGTTATTATCAAACAAAAAGAATTTCAACGATTATCTTTTTTGCTTTACGTCCGGTGATATAATACTTACAGCTTGTTCGCTCGCTTGTAGCTTCTGCTGAGTACCGGCCAATTCGTCTCTCAGCCAGGCGTTCTCCTGACATAACCTTTTCACCTGTGTCCTCAGCTTCTGCTTTTCCGCTTCCACCATCTGCAAATGGCTCGCCAACGCTTGCATCACCTGCGCCTCGCCTAGGCCCAGATCGATCATTTCTATGATTTTGGAAAGTAGGCTAGCCTTGTCCCGAGCAGCGGGAGCGTCTTGCGACTGCAGGCCCTGTAGAAGACCACCATGTTCGACTCGCAGGGCCTCCAAGCCTTGGGCGACCGTCCGCGCCCCAGCTACGATCTCCTCCTGCGTCATCGCCGTCATCCTGCCTATATTCTCGATTTTCTTACTAGAAAAACAAAAAAAAAACGGAAATAGGTCATCTATAAAGTACAAAATACTTTTGACCAACAAAAACAAATATCAAGTAAATTGTCAAAGAGCAATTTCAATATTGTTCTTTTGAACTATGATTGATCACCAAAAACTCTTCGCGATCATGGAACGTCGTGGTCGACGGATACTCAGGCGCTTTCGGCGCCAAGGACATCGAAGATGTGGGGTTTCGTACGATTCGAAAAGGCACGACGACGACAAGAACACGCGATCGGTGATGTGGTCGGGAAATCCGATCGGCAGAGAATCACGAGCAAAACGAAGAACGAGAGAAGAGAGAAAACTTACCCCATGTCTTCGGGGCCGCGTTGAAGCTGTCTACGTGCTGGTCTCTACGTGCGGTATAAATCGGCTCAATATTTCGGCGTCGGCGCATCGCGACGCCGCGGCGCTCTCGCAATTTCAATGCGGACACACGTGCGTGTACAGGACAATTCAGATACGTGCTTCCGTATCAATTGTAATTCGAGAACAGAAGCCAATTGCAACGTTCTATTGCATATCGTCAAACGAAACTTCCCGGATGCAACAATCGGTTTTACGAGAACCGACTTGTTTCACGACATGATTCCCCCAACATCTAAAACTTTTACGAAAGTTTTAGTATTTCTTCCTGTCTTCTTTCAAGACTCTTTTCCGTATTCTTAATAAAAATAATAATTTATAGAATCAAGAGGTCAAAATTTTTAAACAAGGAACAGAGAACTTCCGTCAATCGTACAAGATCGTTCTGAAGTGTCCTGTATCGAACAAAATCACTTTTTCGTGAATTGGCCTGTAGAGGTGCAGCGCGGTTAAATTCAATGATGAGGAACGATCCGCGTCGCCGTCGCATAATCGATAGCGGTGTGTCAGTTAGGACACATCATAAAGCCATTTGCGACTACAATGGGAGAGTCAAATTTCGAAATGACAGCGTTTTGCGCGCAACAAGAAACGATCGATTTGTCCACAGCTGCACACAGACTTGTGGACAATCTTCTACGATCGCGCGAGATTTCCCCGCGTGTCCTATTTCTATCGAGAATCAACATTCTTTTGATCGATAGCCACTAATCGTTCTCAAACATCGCTTCAATCGTCTCGGACAATAATAGAAAAGAAACTAACTGCAATCGCATTCATTTCTCTATTCGAAACTAGTATACGAATGGGATCCTCGTGTACATCCTTGGCGCTCGCTCGAGATCACGTTTTCAAGCACACGTAAACCTTGACCTCATCCAACCGGGAGAGACTTGCAAAAGAACGTGACAACTTCGCGACAAGTGAGTCTGTTCGTACGCGATCCCGTAACTTCCGGCCGGTTTTCGATCTACGGCGAATAACCTTGATTGCTCTTTTTCTCTCTCTCTCTCTCTTTGTCGACGACAAAAGAAAATAAAACACCTGATACTAGTTTGACTGACTTGCCTTGGATTTAATCCCGGTTTGATCGGTCGTCACACTCGGTAAAATTACGTGTAACTATAGAAGGATGTGACAATTGTTTATACGAAGTTTCAGAGCGATCCTGAAGATTATATCTCGATGATTAATTTCTCGAGCGAAAAGATGAGAAAGAATGAGAAACGAAAACTCCAGAACCTAATCTAATCGTACAAGAAAAGAAAACCGAGTTTTTTTAAATGTGTTTTTTTTTGTTTTTTTTTTTGTTTTTTAGATCAATATAAATGTGACCGAGCGAATCTCTAAAATCTCTGCGATCGTCTTCTCGAAATTTGAATCTTTTAGTTCGGGGAAATCACATGTGACGTTAATATCTTAGATTGGACGGTCCGATTTTTCAAAATAATAGAAGATTGCAATTAGAATCGGGTGTCGAGAACAGAATCTGAGAGAACTTGGTGTTGCTCCGCCGTAAAATCCTCGCGACCTTGCAAATTTGTGACGAGCAATCCACAAACAATTAATCAATCACACAACGCAGAGCAAACGGAAGAGTTTAGTATTCAATCTATAAACCCTTCGCACGCGAAAGTTCTGCATTGCGTTTCGAATGTAACACGACCGATGAGCATGATAAAACGTCGCGACGCCATGCGAGCTGCCGATCAATGCCTCGCCGTTCAGCACAGACGATTTCTAGATGTAAAATTTACATGTACATCGATCGAGTGTACGAAGATATTGAGATCTTTATTCTGAATCTTCAGTAAGATCAGAATTCCAAGGCGTCTGCAAATCGAACAATTTTTCCCCATTCGTCCGTTCATTACTGTTTTACGCTCCGAATATTTTTCTCTTCGTCGTCGCTTTTCCAACTCCATTAATCACCCGCTGTCCAGTATGTCCGCTTTGGTTTCGCTTCAGCGCGAACAACACAATGTGGAAGGGTCGTAGAAAAAATGAGATATTCAAAGAAATGTCATCGAGAAGCAAGTAAATAATGACGAACAAAATTGTGAGAAAATGGGTTCGACAGAAAATGCACGCACATCATGGGCCTGAAATATTGCCATCGCAGCGTGAACGAGGCGCATCTTGAGGAGCAGGATCAACAGTTTTCCGCAATTCTGCGAATACAAGCTATCCTGTCATTTCCCAAACGGGGATGAAAAGATGTCGAGAGACACAGTAGATGTTTGCAAAAATGTATATATATATATCACATTCTATAGGCGTTGAGCGTTTTTGACATATCCGTCCTACCCATCGGTAACGGTGGACTCTACCGAACCTACCAACTTACACCATGTAGTAGTATGTGCGCGTTATGTCTGTGTGTACACAGAGATGATTTTCTTTTTCGCGGACGTAACTCGAGGCACAGCAGAGTCATCTGATCGCGCTCGTCGTCATTGTCGCATTATACAAAAATATAGATAGTATATAAACGCACGTACGTTGAGTGTATATAAAAATATGTATGTGCTCGGAAAGGGGAAGGGCGTATGTACAGGGAAATATCTACACCGCGAGGGATGTGTAATGTTTCGATCGCTACGGGGGTTGCACCGCGCGGGGTCGCGTTTGGTCTCTCACTGAGGAATCGTTTTCGCGTCCATCCATCCCTACTCAAAGGCAAGGTGCAGAGAAGTCACCGGCGAGAGGGTGGTGAGCATGCAACGCCTGCGCCATGATGTCGTTCCTTCTATTGCGGGGGTTTGCGCATCGCAGCTGCACAAAGAAGGTGCACACATGGTGCGCGAATCGCGATGCGTCCTCTTAGCGAGACTCCGCAGTGGAGTTAACAAGAGGGTAACCTTTCGATTTTGCTGCTCTTTTGCAGGTGGAAGGGAAGAGGGTTGGGGCATCGAAAAACAATTTGTGTTGTTTTTTTTTGGCCGTTTGATCGGATACCCGGTAATTTGCGAGTTTGATTAAAAAAAAAAAAAAAGGACGTTTGCTGGCACGAGCGTCGTAGAAAAGGAAATCCCTTATTTTCCTTCCGGAAGACATTAATGCGCCGCAGACTTTACTCGACCGAACGAAAGGCGCGTTTCGTGGAACGAATGTAATTTCTGCGTTTCTACAATAAATTGAAGAAAGAGAAAGAGAATAAAAATTTATTAGGTAATTATAAGAAGAAAAGTGTGCCGTGAAGAGCCCATCTCTGGGGTTCCATATAATATGTAAGAGAATCTTTTTCTATTTTAGTCTTGGTAAAGATTTTTTTTTTTTTTACGTTTTTCAAGAATACAATTGAAAAAGATCACATGCTATCAACGTACTCTTCCTGATTTGCTTTTCCTTTTAATTTTGATCGCGTGTCTGAGATCCTCTTAACTTCTCTCTTTAAAAATTTATTTATTTAGTTTGCAAAAATGCTCTTCGAAGTGTACGAAAACGACGAGGTCGCGGTCGTCTTATTAGCGCGGTGGGATCGAGACAAGAAGTTCCACGCAGTCTGTTTTTGCAATCGCGATCTAATGGTAAGTGGAGGTTACACAGCTGCGACTGTTACTCGATGACTCACGGCATGACGTCGGATTGGGTCTTATAGTACTTATACCATTAATGCACCGTCCATGTGCCGTCCAAATCTTGCTGCTTTTTCAAAAGAAAAAAAAATGCATTTCTTTTTAGACTTATTTTCGTGAATCCAGGACGCGCGCGTTTACTCACTGACGACAAAAAGTCTTATTAAGTTTCACTCGTCCGCCAAGAAAGGACTTCAGAATTCTGATGGAATGCAATGTGGTCACGCAATGGCCGCTTTTCCAAGTTGCACATCGTTAAATCGTTCGCAAAACGTTCGAATGAAAGAAAAAACGCATTTGCGCTCGATAAAACGGCACATCCGCAAATCATTGGCAATTAATGTCGTTAACAAAGTTTCACTCTTCGGGAAAAGAAATCGACCACTAACAAACCCGTCACACAAAAACACACTTGTTTACCAAAATGATAAAAGCAAATCCTGTGATTTAAAACTCTCGTTTGGTTCGTAAAAGCAAATTTGCAAATTTTTAACAAACGATTAACAAGCGAATTAACAACACACACACGTTTATGTAAACGTTTTGCACACAGTAATCGTTGAAAGACGAGGTTTCACTTTTCGGGAGAAAGAATCGACGATCTCTGTAAAGTGCGGCCGAGTGAAGACTTTTAAAAAGAGTTAAAAAGAAATAAGAAAAATTTTCATATAAATTTTATATGTCGTTGTACAGAAATTATTATTATTATTTTTTTTTTAAGTTTCAAAGTATTAACGTCGCATCACTTTTACTTCAAACTCTCTGCCGCAACTTACATAAACCGTTTCTCTCTCTTTTCGAAGCGCGTTCGAAAACTTAAAGCAACAAACGTTCGTCAACGTCATGGTCACTGATCCTCCGTTATGCTTCCGCGACGATTCCCTTCCGCGGAAATGACTTAAGCCGATTGAACTTCAGGCTATACCACCTGTCGTAAAGATAGGTGTGGTTTTTTTTTTTGTATTTATCTCGAAAAAAAAAATGACAAACCGATCCCGTGCGGAGATAAAACTACGAAACAAAACTACTGAAACTACAGAAACGGCACGTAGATTCGAAACTTCCAAACTAGGCTGGGATTTATTTTCAGAGACGCGTGTAAAAAACGAACTTCGTCACAGAGTTAATTGGCCGAACTAATGAAAATCGTGAGCGCAAAATTTCGTCGGTCAATTTACACAAACTGGCACTTCGAACTTGCTTCACTTCGCGCGATATTGTGCCGTGCACTATTACCGTGTCCCGTGATCAGTTTTTGCGAATTATTAGCAGTAGTTTAATTACAACAACAGAATCTGTGTGTGCGAATACCTTTGCGAATGGTCCATACAAGGTCGCCGCGCTTTTCGCTCAATGTATCATCCCACCGGTGCGTGGCTCGAGGATTCCGCCGGAATGGATTCCCGAGTGGATTCGGATCCGAAAGTGATCCGCGACCGCCAGGTCGGTCTTTCGGGAAAAAAAAAAAAAGACCGGTCTTCTTCTCGTCGCCAACGGAGGAGCACACCGGGACGCCGGAGATTGCAGCGCGTGAGCGAACGAGAGAGTTTCGATTGTCGGCTCGCGCGCGTGAATCGATAGAGTTCGCGAATTTTCCGAGAGAAAAAAACACGTACAGTCTTTACGCGGCGAAAGCGCAACGACGATTATCGAACATAGAGGTGTTTTTCGAGAGAGAGACTGTTCTCGCGACGACGACAGTGACAGACAAAGATGGCGAAGCTCAGGGGGCCTCGGATCAGCACCGTCACATATCTCTTGCGTATTTCGGGACGACGAACACCGCGACGAACGTTCTCTGGCAGACTCTGGTCGCGGGACGCGCTCGCGAGAAATCGTCCACGAAACGATCGTCCGCGGGAGAAAGCGCGACAGATAGGAACGCGAAATTATTTTCACAACAAAATACCTCTCGGCCGATCGTAAAGTTGCGACTGGCCAGGGGGGCCAACAGAACCTCGGCTGACGAGAATCCGAGATTCCGGTTTTATAAAATCCGTCGAGTGTCCGGGAGGAGGCGCCAGCGCGTCGCTCGAGCGCGCTCTCTCGCGAGATGAACACTCCGCGCCTTCCGCGCTGGTTTCCCGCGTAGTTGGTCGATTTCGACCGATCGATGCGTACGATTAATCGAATCTGCAAAAAGCGATTCAGATATCAGAGTGTTTTCTCTAGAACCTAACAAATTGTCCCGGGCGGCGTCATGTCGTTGACATGTTTCCGAATTTGCGAGCGAAATTTCGTTCATGCGTGCTGTCACCGATAGTTTTTGTCTGAGAGAAAAGCGTGGCTGATGGTCATTGACGATCGGCGACAACCGGCCGAGCGCGGCGTGTGGCATCGCGTGATGCCGGCGCTCTCGGCCGGTTTCGGCGAGCAGATTAAGGTTGGCTTTTTGAATTTTGTTACCGTTTGCGCCGTCGCCCATCCGTGGCAACGGCGGGTGTTGATGAATCTCACTCCGCCGCTTCTTTCAGGAATACCATGTGCTGAATCTACTTGGCAAGGGCGGCTACGGGAGCGTTTTCCGAGCAAAATGCCTTCGCAGCGGTCTCGAGGTTGCGATCAAAATGGTACTTTACACACAATTCTGTTGTTTCGCGTTAGGTTATATAATGATATATGAGAATGTAATTCAAGAACTACTCATTTTCTAAATGAAGCAGGCACATTCTCTGGTTTGTTTACACATAATGTACAAACTCTCTTACATATGAATCTTATCAAAAGTTTAAATGTGAGCATTAGAATGCTTGGACAAATGAATTGTTGAAATCATATGTCAGATATGAGACATAAAACTTCTTTTGTTTCCATTTTAAATTATTGATACAAAATGATAAGCTGACTCATTGCCTTTTGTGTTGCCTTCTTTATGCTCATCTGTTTCTATATAGATCGACAAGAAAATGATGATAAATGCTGGGATGACGAATAGAGTAAGACAGGAAGTACAGATACATTCAAGATTGAAGCATCCAGCTATATTGGAGTTGTACACATGTTTTGAAGATGCGAACTATGTTTATCTAGTTTTAGAATTGTGTCACAATGGCGAGCTTCAGCGCTTTCTCAAGACACAAGGTGCCAAAGCTTTGTCTGAAGAACAGGGTATGCAATCACAATGGCAAAAAGCAAATTGAAAATCTAATTAGTCTCTCCATTATGATAAACTGCTATTACTATATTATTTTAGCCGCCTGTATAATTAAACAAGTTGTACAAGGTTTACTCTATCTCCATTCTCATCAAATACTTCACAGAGATATGTCTTTGTCCAATTTACTTTTGACCAAGGACATGCAGGTGGTATGTACAATACAATTTATGTTGTAAATAAACTTTTCTCTAAAAGTTTCTGTAATTTTCAAATATTCTTTGTATTTATGCAGAAAATAGCAGACTTTGGATTAGCCACACAACTGAGTAAACCTGATGAAAAACATTTGACTATGTGCGGCACGCCGAACTACATTTCACCTGAAGTCAGTACTGTTCAAATATCTTTGGACTTGCACGCAATATATCAGAAAGTATTGAATGATGTTAGAAACTTTTCTAGGTTGCTACGAGATCTTCACACGGTCCAGAGGCAGATGTGTGGAGTTTGGGATGTATGTTGTACACATTATTGGTGGGCAAACCACCATTCGAGACCGATGCTATCAAGAGTACTTTAACACGAGTGGTCATGGCTGATTACGTGATGCCACCTCACTTGTCGGACAATGCGAAAGATCTGATAGATAAATTGCTGAAGAAGAATCCAAAGGACAGAATACGTTTACAAGACATCCAAAAGCATCCGTTCATAATGAACGTAGAAAAGAAAAGATTATATGTAAGTGACAAAATAATGCTGTGTTTCTTAGCTCAGTTTCATACACTTCTAAAATAAAGTTTAATGACGCATTCGTTTTACGTGTTATTTATTTGTGTAGGAAAGAACCGGCAAAGACATTTTTATCGATGGCATGATGGATTCCGGACTTGGCAGGACATTGTCGTCATACGTTCGGTCGAAGATACGATCTCGATCGGAGGAAAGAATAACTCCGATGATGCCTGCGACCAGTTTGAGAAGCGAGGCGTGGTCCGAACCGGTCGCAAAAATACATTCAAATCACAAAACGAAATACGCCAATTACCGCCCGAAAGATGATTCCGTGCTGATGAGTATTCCGTTACCTCGCAGTAAAATATTCTTGAACAATGAACAGTACAGTCATCACAAGAAACACGACAACTTTGAGAAGCAAATAATAACAGAGAAGCACAAGGCAAAAAGAGAGAAAAACATGGGAAGTTATAGTGAAGAAAGAACTGAAAACAGCACGAAATTGCAAGTGCCGCCGTTAAATTCCAACAGATTAGAACCCACCAGACACAGAACGAAGAAAGTGATTTTGACTTTGCTCGATGACGGGGAAGTGTGCATTGAGTTTACGCAGAAACACAGAAACAACACCGTGCGTAGAAAAAGATAATTTAAAAAAAATAATAATAAATATAGGAAACGTGTGGCAAAGCGTCTCATAATTTTTTAATATCTTAGGAAAAGGTCGTCGATGTATGCAGAATATCGGGCGATGGTTTACGGATTGTTCTCTACAAACCGGACGTGATCACGGACGTCGGATCGCAGCCGCCGCCGTTACCCAGCCGAGGAGCCGACAGTATTTATTCCTATGAGAATCTACCGTTGTGTCATCATCGGAAATACATGTATGCTTACCGCTTTGTCAAGTTGGTTCAGGCGAAGACCGCGAAATTGACGTTATACACTCAACGCGCGAAGTGCGTGGTAATGGAGAACGGGCCGGAACCTGATTGTGAGATGCACTTCTACAACGGGGTGCAAGTACGCGTCTCAGTTATCTAATTTTTTTCGGTCTTTTTTTATTTCTTATATTTTTTAACAAATGTTTCAGATTGTTCGAGTGGGCGGCGTTGTAAAGATTACCGAGAACAACGACACGTACGTCGAGGGAGAGTTTCCGCCTAATCTCGAAAATTATTACGAACATTATTCGGAGTGTTATAAACATTGTCTGTTACTGGAGTCCACTCTAACGTCTTTGGAGACGGCTACCGGACATCCTTGCTTTCCTGTGATAATAGGACGACGACCTAACACAGGTTTGAGTGATTCCCCTTGTCAAGGGAAAGAAAATTTTTCGCCAACGGGTATTAATGGTTTTTCAAGAGTAAGTATAACGAGGACTTCTTTTCCTTATTTCAATATTAAATTGATTAATTTGTTTTTTTTATTCGATTGTTTTAGTTACCTTCGTTTGACGCTACATGCTCCGTCATCTCGACGGTGACTTCTAAATCGCATAAAATGCGCAATTCTTTTAATAATGCAAGTAAAGTGGCAGTACCGGGGATTGGCTTTGCTACCACATTATCGTCCGGCGACATTAGAATTGATTACAAGGACGGGTCGTCTTTAACTGTAAGTTGTTACGTTGTACTTATTTCTATTCTTTCTAATATCTACAGTTAAATTATTTTAAAAACAGCGTATTTAAAAAAAAAATAGTATTTAAAACCGATTGTTTATAATTGATCGATTTTTATTGCAGGTAAGTCCGCAAAATCACGCGAATGGCATCACATATGAGACTAACGACGGTATTGTTGTAAGATATGATAAGAATAACCAGCAACATTTAAGCTCATTGATTCAAGAGAAACTCCGTCAATTGCCAATGGTCATGAGATATCTCATGGAACCAAATTATAAAGGCATTCGGTAGCTCCGTAAGAAACTATTGTACAGTATGACGATGTTGGTACACATTCGTCTGTGAAATTGTAAGCCTGTAAATTTACATTAATTCAATATAGATTTATAAATTTTTAAACTTATATATTTAGAAGTAATTTAGTAATTATTTTTTATAAATTATACATACATAAAAAATGATATAAATAAATGTCTTGCTTATATTATTATCCTAGCAAGAGTTTGTGTTTTTTTCAACTTGCACGTGCGATAGTGGTTGTTTTCAATAAACGGAGACGTTTCGAGTTTTCTTTTGCGACAAAAGTGAACATATTTAATTGTGTAATATCTATTGATTGACATGTAATAAGATTGTTACTTTTTTGAACAAAAATCTAAAGATTACTTTCACTCTCTGCCACTTAGGCGACGGAAGCGTTGTTACTTTTCATTACAGAAATGAAAATACCAACTAGCAGTTCGTGTCCATGATTATATATAGTCAAAGAGCCTTTGCACGTGACACAATTTTAGTCGTACAGTCGTATCAAAAAATGAGCAATTATCTAAACTACATGTCAACACTAATGTAAGATAAAGCTGGTCTGCGATTGATTGGTTCTTTCCAAAAACACATATAAAAATATTTATCAACAACTACCGGTGTAACGTGAAAATTGTCTCGATAATTGTCATAAAGGCGTGTTTACACGCTTTGATTTGTGTTGATCAACTATAAAGTTGATTAACAATTGAAAACAAATTGAACATTTGTGTGAACATTTGTCTCATCTAGATAAAATAATGTGAACAGTTTATAAATATTTTTTTATAAACATTTTAGTCCTATGTAAAATAGTGTTCATTGTTGAGTCAGATTTTAATTGTTGACCGATTAGTAGTTGACCAAAAAGCCCCAACAAAAATTGAAACACGCCCTAAGAATTAAAAAAATAATACAGAAACAGGCGCAATAGAAAAGTTAATAGTTTATCTGTGATAGAATGATTGACATGTGATGAACTGTGATATATACTACAATAATATTTTATAGTGTAATTCAAAATATATTTAAAGTAAAGAAGAAGGCCAAATCTCGAGTAAAAACTATTAAAAACTTGTGAAATTAATATGGAGTGATATAATGATGGTACATTTTTTCTGATTAATGACTGACTAATCAAGCATTCTTTAGCCAAAATAAATTAGAAACACAACATACACAAATACATAAATAAATAGTTATAAAAGGCCCACAACAATCTTAATAAAAAAATTGTTTCTCCTTTATAACAATTTACAATTGCAGGATATTGATAATTCAGAATTAGATAACCCTAATTATAGTCAGGAATGTAGTAGTTCTGAAGATCCTCATGTATCTGACTTTAATGTATCTGAAAAGTGGACTTACACATGTCGAAGATACATGCAGGTAATTTTGTCAAGAAGTATACTTTTAACTTGTATATAAAGAAATTATTGTTGTATAATCTGAGAGAAATCTGAGTTCAAGAAAATTCTATTTCTCTTATTTGTATGTGATTTTTTTCTTCCACTATTCTTATTATTAATATAATTATATAATATACAAGAGTATTTATTATATACACATCACAGGAAGTGATACCTGATGTGTTTCTTGGACCATACAGTGCAGCCAGTCGCTCCAATCTGCAATATTTGCTAGATCACAAAATAACACATATAATCTGTGTCAGACACATCACTGAGGCAAACATTATAAGACCCAACTTCCCTAATAGATTCAAGTAAATTATGAATTTATTTATGTATTTAGAAATCAGACAGGTCTAAAGACCAAATTACAATAATAATGCAATGTATTAGATATTATATTTTGCATTGCTTTTTCAATTGTTTTTAGGTATCTGGTTTTAGATATTGCTGATACAGTAACAGAAAATATTATCCAGCACTTTAGAACGGTAAAAACCTTTATCGATGAAGGTTTGCAATCAAGTGGCCGGATTCTGGTTCACGGAAATACCGGTATTTCAAGATCTGCCACATTAATCTTGGCATATGTCATGGAAACATATGATCTTTCATACAAGTAAGTCTTAATTTTCATCAGTGAAAAAATTGCTAAATATGTATGATTGATTGCTAAGAACACATATAAGAAATTTTAATAAATTAATTTGAAGTTGCAAATTTTCTTAGTAAACTTGTGATAAATAAACTTTTTGCGAAAATTTATTTTAGATGCGCGTTCATGTTAGTGCAAAAGCGAAGATATTGCATAAGTCCTAATAAAGGTTTTGTGGTACAATTAATGGAATATGTTCCTATTTATAAAGCGTATAAGATACAGAAAGACAGTCAATATCGTTCGGAAAATCAACACAACAAACGAACGATTCATCAGGTGGAGGAAGACAATCATAAAATGGATCAAACACAAACAACGTAAAGATTTAAAAAAACATGCGTGAAAATGTCAATAAAAAATTTTATTTAAAGTCTTTGGTATGCACACGTCTTTTTGAATATAATATTTTTTATCTAGTGTGACATTTTTTATCTAAGTCCTCTGAACAGAAATTGAAGGAAATATTTTCTTTACGTCTATGTTATGCCTACTGTTATAACATTTTCCAAAATAATGTCTTACAAATCTTTCTGACAGTTTAACTCTAGCTGGGAACTGTATGCATATGATTTTATTATTTTCCTCGTTCACTAACTCCCACTTAATATCCACGTTCACCTTCGTAATAAAAAGAAAATCTCATATTAGTTTTTAAATTGTTAAATTAACTGTGAAAAAAATATGTCCAAATCGAGTATAAAGTTAAATCGAAAGAAAAATTACATTAATTTTTCGGAATGAGAAGATATATCAAGTTTTCGAAGAAAATAATATTAAAAAATTTACTCTTTCTCTAAGTTAGAAGTAAAGAGTTTTCTAAAATATAAAATTAAAAAAAAAAATACGAAACTGCAAATTTTACATGTTGTCGCGTGCGCGCGATTTAAAATATATAAGAAATAAATTTTTTTTAAATTACCGATGGAAAGCTTTTCTCCACAAACATAGCGGTAGTATAATGATATTCTTTGTTTTTTTGTAAGGGACAGTCGATATTACTGTCAGGATCCTTGCACGCATCAGTCTTTTTAGGATCCAGTGGAAAAGGTATCGGAACGTCGAATACTATGCCAGTTACACGTACTTTAACGTTCGAAATGTCTTGGTCTGCAAAATATGTCGTGTTTAAAATTTTCCAAAATATATTAATAAAGCGTTTTCAAAAAAAAAAACAATATTTTCTCTTATGCTTACTTGGTACAAATTTGATGGATATAGACGCGTTGCTACCACGTACCAAAAAACATTTTGGATCTGATTCTCGACAATTTGACACCGATACTTCCGTGAATTTACCTAGTGACGAGCCTGAAACAACATAAAATTGAAAAATAAATTAACACAATAAACAAATTTGATTCGTTGCTACTCAATTGTTTGCTTGAAGTATCCCAACACTTTTCATGAGTTCTGTAACTTTTAAAAGATATGAATGTTTTATCAAACGCGCGAGACGGTCCTCAATTACGGATGTCTGAGTTCTTGGAATTTTACCAGCCGCATAAGTCGAGTTTAATTAAAGTGTTCTAACAAAGTTAAATCTCTTATTCTTCAATGTGTGTGCGATATATTGACAATGAGTACTGACGTCAGAAGCGCGAGAAATTGTAGTCAAGTCTTTCCTCGAACTATATGCAAAAAAAAAAAAAATAATAATTTTGAACAATTGCAAAAAACCATTTAAGGAAGTATAATGCGTCACAAGTGATCGACAGGAAAACGTACCATTGTTCATTCTTTGTTCATCATTTGGCATACATTATCTTAGAAACGATAACTCGATCGCGTAAATCAGACAACTGTGTGAGTCACATTGAGATTTTTAAACAACCGCTATAAAAAAATGTGCTTTACGCACGTTTTTATTTTTAATTATGACACAGACTGCGCGTAAACATTACAAAATGACAATATGCTTGCAATAAGAGAGAAAACTATCTGATGCAAATATTAATTTATAATTTAGACAAATTCTATCTTTCAGATAAATGTTACATGTACATACATATTCAGCACATCTTAACCTTTGAACGGCGCGGATATGGGGGATCTAAAGAATCTAAGTGAGCCGAAGGTTAAAAATAAAAAGATGAAAGAACAAAATAAAATAAAACTGCCATGTAGAAATTTTATAATTTCACAAGACAAAACACGATAAAAATATAATTTCAGAAATAATATTCCTTTTCGGTAAGTATTAAGAAAAGGATTGTTTTGTTTTGATACGTAATGTTGATATTGTAGTAACCTTGTATTATATCTTGTAGTATTGTACAAGAATCGAAACTAACGGTCAAAAACTTGCATATAAATTTGCATATAAATTTCAAGCAGCGGTAAACAGCATCTTTGGATTCTTTATAATCTTGTAATCTTTTTTGTTTAAATATAATTCTCGATTGTGTGTATATCGGAGAATCTTTCTTCCTTTGTTAATTTTTAGAGATGTAAAGTTTTAAGTGCGTGCAATAAATAGCTTTTGAAAATTACAATCAATATTATTGTCGACGATAAGTAAAATTATGCATATATATGTACATCATTCAATTTTTTTTAATGTGCACAAGTTGTATACATTTTATATTCAACTTTTATTTTATTTCCAAATTACAAGAAAATTAATAAACACTTACCACAATCCTCGAAATACACCGCAAAACTTTGTGCAGAAAAGCACAAAACGTACAGAAGGGCAAAAGTAATGTTCGTTACTCGAATCATCGTGTTATTCGTGCTCTTTCTTGGTGGGCTTCCGCGTGGTTATTGACTTACTATTGACTCGTCGCTCGGTTTTGCGATCCGCATTAATATGCTCGCGCACGCGTACAGGAAACTCAATGACGTACGTTGCTGAGCAACGTGCCGGTTTCACGAGAGGAGAAAAATTTTTATCTTTTTTTTGGCTGTATTCTAAAACTCACTGTCAGTAAATGTTAATAATTAATTAAAATCTATAGTCCATGTTACGTATATTATAACAGTTTTGATAAATTTTGGAACACGTTCTTTGTTTTATTCCGATTATCAGCTGCTGCCGATTGACAGTCAACAGCTGAAGGAGAATGACGTGCAGAGTAGGAAGAAAAAACTCTTTCCCCTCTCGCGGATTGAAACTATTATCATCGCGCGCTCGGCAGCTTATGTGCGTGCAAAATAGACTTATTGTTTATTAAATAGAAAAATAGAACACGTTGCTTTGTATTTTACTCCTTGCGCGTACGTATAAAGCGAGAATTTAATATATTTTACACGTGTTAGTAAAATATGCTTGTACGTAAGATGCATACAGAACACATCGTATATTTATTATTATTATTTATTTATTTTACAATTTTACTCGATGAGATATATCGACATGCGTGTTAAAAAATGCGAGACTAATTGTTGTCTGGTAAAACGTTGTCCATCTGAATGCAGCGAAGCGATCAATTCAATTGATCGCGAGTTGTCATAAAAGTATGGTGTCATCATTTTGCCATGAAAATCCTTTTTATTTAATTTTTACTGGAAATTTTACGCATATTATCGTTTTATCATTCTCGTTCACGAATTCCCACATGACATCGAGGCTCAACTGAAAACAAAATAATTATATACAAATATATTATATAAAACGAGATCGTTAAATTAAAAATATAAAAATTCAAGTTTTCAAGTGCAATTACTGCGGGAATTTTTTTGTCCACAGTAAATGAAGCCTTATATTCGCTCTCCTGGTCTTTCGTCAGAGGACACTTGAGTCCAGAATCAGGATCTTCGCACACATCCGGCTTTTCCATCGGAAATTCAACAGGCACATCGAGCAGTACACCGTATGCACGTGCTTTGACATTTGAAATGTCTAGACCTGGAAAAGAAACAATAAGTATTAAAAACTGGATACGTATAATTAAAAAAGAATTATTTGACTTACTCGGTGTAAATTTGAGAGACACGTGTGTCTCACTTCCACGGACTATCGAACATTTTTCTTCCGACAGATCACAGCTCGAAATTGATATTTCGTTGAACTTGCCCACTTCCGAGCCTAAAATAAATTAATTAATTAATAAATCATTTTACTGTTGTAAAACGTGCAAATGTCACAGAAATACATTTTATTCGCAACGCAAGAAACTGTTAATATATAAATGGTTCCCGCATGAACGAGTCACACGCGAAGGCGTTCTTCTCGTGTTGCTAATTCGCTATAATTACACCTCATTACAACGCAAAGTTGCATGAAGTAAACTGTAACCATTTGATTAGCTGTAATCTAATGACAAACAACTATTCAAAATACGTGTAATTAGATTTCACTTAAATGATCATAAAGCGACAGAACTTGCTTGATACTTACTATTAATTTGACAGTACAGTGTTATCAAATCATACGATATTAGCTAACTGTCTATCTTACTGCCAATAAAATTTATAGAAGACATTTGTTGAAATCGACAGATTTATAATTAACTATTTGAAATATAGGATTGTGTCAAAAACACATTGCGAATTTTATTGAAATTTTGTTTAAGTTTCAAACGAATGTATCGTTTAATCTTTTACTTATTTTTATCGCTATTATGTATTGCTCATGTATTTAAAGCAATTCGAATGTCTATATTGATTTTCGATGTGTGAAATATATGAAAAAAGTTTTTAATAATTTTTTTCTGTTTTAAATTACATACTCTAGACCGCGTTTAAATATTTATTGTCTAATGTTCGTTACTTATTTTTATCACGCTACTATGTTCATGTACTTAAAGCGGTCCGAATGTCTATATTAATTATTTTTGATATGTGAAATTGTTCGAAAAGAATTTTTTAATAATTTTTTTCTGGTTTAAATCGCATATTCTAGACTATCTTTTTTTAATCGTCACTTATATTAGAAAATTTTGAATTCAATTAAAACATTTCTACAACAGAAGAAACGTCTCATGTTTTTGGCGGCTTATAATATTCTTGTAAAAAAATTATAAATATAAATATATTTACCGCAATCCTCGAATACGAAAGCGATGGAGGATGCTAAGCAGCACAGGAAGTATAGGAATGAAAACGCGACATTTGTGCGGATCATGTTGCTTCTACACCTTCCAGCATTTAACGACGCCGCAAACCATTCGCGCGTCCGAATTTATAAGCAATTCGCACTTATCTAACATCAAACCACGTAACTTCGTCTCATTACGCTTAATAACAGTCCCGGGGACTATACGGTCCCACTTCTTATCACAACGTGAAAAAACAATTTTTAGAAGTAACAAAGAGTCTTGATAAATCGCTCTGCAATAAAAAAAAAGAGGAGGAAATAAATCATAAAATGACGAGCATTCATACTAAATTATTTTGTCAATCTTCAGGAAAAAAACAATAGACTGACGAGTGCGGCTCGTGTGTAATATTAACAAGCCACATGTGTAGACGCTGATAAAATACAAATTTAAACTGAAACTCGATCTTCTTATCTTTAGAAGCGAACGCGGAAAAGGGGCGGAAACGAACTTCCTGCGTACAATTTAAACTGTTCAAAAAGAAATCTTTGTAAATACTAAAAATATTTTGTTTTTAAACAAACACCGAGTGGCGTGATCGCTAATTATTGGCGTTTTAATTTAACAAAGTCACAAACTTACAAATACAACATACAAATTATTTATCTTATGATTTCTCTATATAAGAGACATGTTAAAATCAATTCTGGATATAGGGTAAGTAAAGAAAAATTTGCACAGTCGCGTTTGACACTAAATAATTTTTTTTATATTATATATATAAAGATATATAAAGTTTATGTATTTTTTAAAACTAAAGGAGGGATATAAGACAGACTATTACACAATAATATTGCATACATTTTGTTTGTTTTTTAATAATTTATTTTAGACATTATTTTGGATTTCCTCTAACTGTATCATATTTACACGAAGTTTCTTACTTTTTAGTTTTCTTATTTCCTTTTTTCTCAAAAGGGATAAAATATTATCCTTTACGCATTGAAGATACATACGAGACTGCGATAATGTGGTCAGCTGATCTTTCGCAACGTAATTTACGCATGCGCCGAATTACCCTTCGGTTCTGTCTCCCAACCAACTCCCAACAACACAAGTTGAAAGGAAGTGACGTGTGTGACGTTTCTTACAGCACATCATCCACGTAGCGCTTTGAGCTATACCGACGTGCAGTGATCATTCAATCATCTGATACACTTTGTGCGACGTACTCGAGTTCCACGCGCAAACGTGAGTTTGATTTTATTATTTATATTGTGCGTATTTTTTTATACTCTCCTGCGTAAATCAATGTGTACCCAAGTCTAATTTCTTCGCGAATATCAATGCGCAATGAAAAGCTTCTATACATGTCATCACCAAACACATGTTTTTTTTTTAATTACTGAATAAAGAGTGAACCAAAATTCAAACAGACGGCAACGATATGGATAATATATAAAAAAAACTTTGAATATCAGTTTAAGACACGATACTCCATGCGATATCGAAATCTAACCTGTTAAATAAAACTAATATTCTACGTCAGGCTAGTGCACGTTAAATTCTTTATCTCCCTGTTATTAATGTTTAAGAATGTACACGCGATTTGAAATTATACCTCGTAAAATGTTTGTGTGAACAAAATTTGGTATTAATTAAATTTATTATGTTTTTCTTTTAGGTTTTCTATAGCCATGGATCAGATCAAGAAACTCACAGAGCCTGGCCGCCAGTTTGCCAAAGACAGCATTCGGCTTGTCAAAAGATGCACCAAACCAGATCGCAAAGGTAATTAATCTGTGCTACTTTTGAAGTATAATTAAAATAATTGATTAAGAATATGAAAAGCTCATATTTTTATCTATTGCAGAGTTTCAGAAAATTGCTATTGCGACTGCGATTGGCTTCTGCATAATGGGATTTATAGGATTTTTCGTTAAGCTAATCCATATTCCAATCAATAACATCATTGTGTAAGTATCCGCAAAATCTATTAAACATTATTAAAGAAGTCTTTATTTATCGTTGTAAGGAGCTAATGTGAATGTCTTTTAATATTCTAGTGGCTCATAAAAATACACTCTGTGAGATGTAGTCCTGAAGATCATATTAATTATAAGAATTTCATAAAATGTCTTCTGTCTTCGTTGTATGTTTCTGTCTTTTATTTATAATACAAAAGAATGCATCTATTATTTGTGAGTGATGAGTGAACGAGACATGTATGCATAATACATATTAATGTGAATTTTATAATAAAATGTCTCTAAAATTGTTCAATTCTTAAAAATTATATTTTCCTTAAGATTTCTTAAGAAATCATTTGACAATATGGAGATAAGTTTATAAAATTTGGAAAAAAAAGATATTGTTACAACATATATAGGTAATAAGGTATGTGTGTCAGGTCAGTTCCGAGTGACTTTCGCTACTTTAATTATTGCTCATTGTTTATTAAAGAAAGTTTATAAATAAACTAATAATGAAAACTGGATTGTTATAGTGATTTCTGTGATATTTTATTACATATCATTCTTTTCATAACAAAGTTCGTTTTGATAAAAATTTCTAGATAAAATTCTAACATATCAGCAGCTCATTTGAGAGTTCGGATTATTCTTTAGCGTTGCGTGAAGACACTCTTTTTAAAAGTAACTAGAAGTTTTCTCTAGATTGTACAAAAATATAAATTTTGCTGGCAATTATCTCAGTTTTTCCCTGTCTCTCTATTCGCAACATGTATATCACTTTTGCAAAACAAGCAGTCGCGTGACGTAGAAAAGCGTAAATCAGCCATTGAACAATTTATACTTATGTCTTACAATAATCCCAATTCTTATCTAATATGCAAGTATTTTATTTAATTCGCAACTTAACTTTGTTCTAAACTCTTACTTTCTAAAAGAGAAATTTATACATGATGATAGATGTAAACAAAGAAAAGAGGCGTTCTTAGGTATAGAAGGTATACATGTATAGAAGCCACAGCATTCGAGTAATAAAAAAAAACAAACTACATATTTTTTTCACACAATTGCACGAGGGTTACTTGTAAAGTTACCGAGGCACAACGAAGTAGTAGTTTTTGAATCGTGGTTCAAGTTTAATCTATAATATTTCAATCCAGATGTAAAGTGACTAGTAATCAAGAGATGAATAATAAGGCACGTAATGCTATTTGAGTTTTGGAGAAAAGTAAAGCCACAAAAGTGATAAATAAAAAGTTCGAGAAAAACGCGAAAAACTTTGTCCCGCTTTGCTTCGCCCGCAAAGCGCCGGGAAAGTCTTCGATGTTAGATTTTTGTAGCAAAAATGTTTCTTTTTTTTTACTATACGCTCTATGTATCCTACGTTATATAATTTCTATCGGTTTTATTTAATTTATGCTAACATTTCTCAGCTGGTTTCAAGTCTCGATCGTAATAAAATATTAAATCCGCAAAAACGCAATGACGGAGGAGGAGATAACAAATTGAGGTATATGTTGTTAGGCACGTGATATTCTCGATTCTCTAACAAAAATTTTCATACTTAATACTCGTCGTATAATTAAAAACTGGTCGTTAATTGTTAATGGCGTGTATACTTAGTTATACTTATTTATACAATCACTCTTGCACGCGTAACATAGACACATAGTGCATCCCCCCAAGACTATGCGTATATCACTAAGAGAAATACTTCTGAATTTGAAACAAGCATCGTTTATGCAATAAATAATTTGCGATAACAATATTTCAAAAATAGTTCGCCTACAATATATTGTGCATATAAAAGTTTCGTAAAGTAGTGCTGTGTGAAATTTTTGAGAAGAAGTGGGGGACCACACCTACGCGCGTATATAATATATATCTATTTTTTGCGTATTAAATATGCGTTTTTTTTGTATATAAAATATGTATACGTACAATAACATTAAATATCGCTCATCATCTCATTATAAGTATCCTCTGAATACAAATGTATTATTGATTTCATGTGATCAATATTAATTATGGACTTACTACACCGTATTTCGTGTGTACTCTTTGTTTTTTTTTGCGACTTACATTATTATATCAATCATACATTATTAATAAGGCCTTAAAGAATGTCGTAGTACGGTTTGTTACAAAGGAATGTTTTTTTCAAGCGTTCTGTACGTTCGAACGTTTCTTTTTCAAGTATACTCGTTAAAGAAAAAAAAAAGAGGAAAGAGTAAACGGGGAATAAACGGCGAGAAGAAAGATCGGATGGACGACAAAAGGGAAGACAAAAAGGTAAAAATCATTATTCGCGTTTACAATACTATAATCGATACTTACACGCTACAGAGTTACGGACCGGAAGGGAAAACGGAGAGAAGCACGGATCGTTCGTTTAAAAAAAAAAAAAGAAAAAAAAATTTTTTAACTATACAATATAATAAAATAATTAAAAAACTAAAATATAATAAAAAAATAAATCATCAAAATTAACATCCTTTTTATTTTTCGATATCTTCGTAAGTGGAATGCATGTAAATCCTGCCTTTGTCATATCGCGTGACATCAATCGCTTCGTCGAACAAAATACTTTACTCAAATTGTAACAGCTCTCTACACATGTAATTAAAAGATAACAATCTAATATTTAAATGTTAGAATTTCTTTCTGATATGTTTTGCAAAGTACGCACGAGTTACCAAGTGAAATTTTGTCGATAAAGATTTATCCTGCAGGCATACGGGCAGTGTGTGAACGATATCGAAAAGTTGGACTAAATACAAATTAAAGATTCTTAAAATTAATTTAGATTTGTTGACTCAGAGTCGTCTCTTTTCACTAACATCGATTAATTTTTATTACAAAAATCTTTAGTTTTCTAATTTTTAACTTACAGAACTATGAAACAGAAAAACAAAATATAACTGAAGTTTTACACTTCATCTTTACCGCAAAGTTGAAGTGTAAAACGAATTTTTTTTTGTCGATAACAAATGCTGTGCTTTAATCAGCTACTTTTGTCGAAAAGTTTGTCGTGTAAGTGAAACAGCAGACTAGTTGCTGGTGGAACTTTTGATATTGATCGATTATTCTGTAAATTTTCACCGAACGCTCCTCCTCTTCTTCTAGAATAAATTACGCACACGTTCCGGGCTTCTCGACGATTCCCTCCCCGTTTTCTCAAAAGAAACGATGAGAAAACTGATTTTTCACAGTTCACGCTAAACCGTGCAACCGGCATCCGATGTCGTCGGCACGAAGGGACTGCTTTGTCGATAGAAATCGGCCTCGTACTCCTCGACCTTCACCGGATATTCGGTGACGCAATTCTGCGGCTGGTTCAGAGCCGGCGGAGGTTGCTGCTGCACGAAGTTCTCCTGATAGCCGGGAAGCAAAAGAGGTTCGGCAAACTGTTGATAGGCGGTCGCGTCTGCGCCCTGCTTCATGCAAGTCGGACTGTGAAGGCTCAACATGTCGACTAGCTTGCGCCTCTGAGTCTCCAGCTCTTGGATTTGGGACTTCAAGTCGTGATTTTGATTCTCAAGGATCTCGGATTCCTGCACGAGTATCACCGTCTTTTCGCGCTTCTTCAGCCGGCATTTAGTCGCCGCGATCTTGTTGCGCTCGCGCCGCCGCCGACGCCGCTCCTCATCCTCCGGCGTCAGCTGCAAATCACAAGGATCGTGCACTTTTTTTCTATCTTGACGTCGGCCTCTTTTTACTTCCTTTCGGGAAAAAGAGAAAATTTCTTGGAGACGTCTCTGTTTTTTTTGTGTCACTACGAGATTTTTTTAATTTTAAATTTTTGTAAATCTCTGACGTCCCGCAAGATGTTGAGTTTCTTTCGAAATAATGAGAAATTGCGTCTCGTGCGACAGAGTTAGATGATTTTTTTTTTTCAAATTTTCAAGCTATTATTAGCTCAATTATTTATTATTACATTAAAAGACAGTTCCGATTATCTTGACCTTATCTCCACCACATCTCAACGTATCTTAAGGTCACAGTTCTGATATTCTTGAACAATATTCAGAATATTAACGTTCAGAGTGTCTTTATATCTTTTTTTTTTTATTCAGAAGTTTTTAAAACAGTGATTGAAACGTAAATGGGAGTTTACATCATTCGCTCTTTATAGATACGCAATAAAATGAGCTATGCACAAGTACGTGTTACAACGCCGCGTAAATCTTTTAAACTACGCAATTTTTATTGCAAGATTGCGATCGAATCTATAATCGTGCACGATAGAAAATAGAAAAGCGAAAAATTTATACTTACGCCACTCTTGTTGTTGTTACTCATTTCGTCCTCCTCCTCGTCATCGGCACCGCTGCCATCTTCCTTTTTCGTCTTCTTTTTGCTGTCGTCGCCGCTTCCGGTTGCCCGCCTCTTCGTCTGCAGCGTCAGTTTCAACCCTGTCCGAGAGTTTCTCAATAATTGATCTCATTTTTAAATGAATTGTCGCGATTTCTTAAAAATCTTTCCTCGTTTAACGCACGCGATGTGACAGATTCGATGGACATTTTTTATTCGATATTTATTTATAAAAATATGTTAGTGCACGATAGAGTCTGCGCCTCACCTTCCTTGATGAGTTGACTACAGGTGTGTTGAACGCTGGGCGGACTCGGCTCGCCGCTGCTGGTCGAATCCGTGCGGTCTCGCGTGATCTTCTCGTTGCTGCTGCCGTAGCCCTCGAAAGGATTGGTCATGGCGATCAGCGAGTTTACGATTTCTGGTGTCCTCGGCGTGACCTCGGTCGCTCCCGCTGTGACACCGAGAAGACCCGTCCCAGGCGGGCTGGGATTCACGTTCACATTCAGATTGTACATAGCTGGTTTCTCAACATTTATCTAACCTGGAAGCAAGAAAGAACTTGATTGAATGTAATTATATAATACGATCGCGCACAGGTGGTGAATCGTTTCTTTCGTCCGCAATGGACGTCAAAATTACTCTTGACAGGAAAATTGACAACCTTTTAGCTCGCTCACTTGCTAGCCAACACACGAGCAAGCTCTCTTGTTTTACAATTTTCAACAAAATATATCAAATACACGCACCACCAGATGTATATTTTAATTTTTATATTTTTACAAGAGTAAACGGATTACACCGACGAGAATTACATAACGCGTATCGAGGGACCCCAGAAATTGTGTAAAGATAAATTTAACTTGCCACATATTTTAAGGAACAGAATAAGACATTTGTTTCAAGTACTTATCTAATCTCGCTTGCAAATTTTTTGTATGTATAAAAAAAAGCGTATTTTGTCGTGTTTATTTGATGTTACGTAACGCGATTAAATTACATGCGTGTGCCTCTCTCTCTCTCTCTTTCTTTCTCTTCATCATCTTTTACGTTCTCGGCGCTCTTAAATCTCGCGCCTCACTCATCTTCCTCTTCTCTTCGACCTCAATTCGTTACATTCCTCTCAATCGCGCCGACACTTGTTTTATCTCCGTGAATATAAATCACAAAAGATAGCATTAAGATACGCGTGTGTATATATATATATTTTCTCCGAAAACGTTATCGCGATGTGACCTGTCCTCGCGTCAGTAATTCTGTCGGTTTTTTCTTCAGCTTTTGCGGACGCGCGTTTCGCTTTTCCCGCGCGCTTCGTGCGCTAATTGCGCGTCTAATCAGTTTAAATAAATAAACTTTAGTGCGTCAATACTTGCGTGCAACGTTATAAAATTATATTTTTTTTCCACATTGAAGCGTTGTATGAACAATCAAGATCAAATATCTCCCACAAAGTTATGTCAATATTTAAAAGAACAGAAATCGCGAGATTTCGAAACGAGATCTGTATCGTTTTGCGTTGTACCCGTTTCTCGCGGAGAGCGTGCGGACTTTAGACAAGATCTGACTTTCGCCAAATTTAAAAACTTTTTAAATTTTATCCTTTTAAAGACTGACTTGAGATTATTTCTCCGCTCGCAATGTGCGGATTTAATAAACGTACGGAGATAAGCGTAGGAATCTAACGGGATTTCAAGTGGGTTTCGAGAATCACAGAAGATCTCAAAAATACTCCTGTGTTAAGACAGAAGTGTGTACATTTATGGTAGTCCCTCCGAAAGAAATCGACTCGTAAACATTCCGATTTTATACGAAGAAGAGGCGCGCGCGAAGACACCTATATGCGGGTATTTCAGAAAAGTATATCATCTCGTTTTTCGGAACAATCGGACACCCTCGCAACACTTCTTTTTTTTTTCTCTTCTCGGTCTCTTTCACAATTTCTCTGTTTTCTCTCCGTCTGTTTCCTTTCCGCTCGCGTGAACACGAAGAAGAAAAACGAAAAAAAAAAAATCCAAGACAACAAATGACTTTTTCAGATTCGAGATCCCTCGGGGCCCACATGTCTGCGAGTGACAAAGAGCCTTCATTATATACCCAGTAACCTATATGTCGAGACACACACACACACAGAGAGAGAGAGAGAGAAGACGCGTGAGATACGCGCGATTCGGCGCACTAATAAATTTCTAGCTGACAAGCGATACGAGGTACATACATACATACATACATACAATGAAAAAAGGGAATCTGCAAAAACGCGATGTCTGCTTTATAACGACGGCATTGCAGTTTGAAATAATAATCCGAACCGCTATTTGTTTGAATGAGAACAGGTGTCCAATCGAAGCCGTCGCTAACTTAGCATGCCGTTAAAGTTATAAATAGCAGACTTTTGTGCGCGCGTGTGTGTATGTGTGTCGAAGCGCGCGCACGTGTGAGATTTTGACACATGACATTTTCAAATGTTTTGAGATATTTCAATTTCTTTGACGCAAAGATATTTTTCCGTAAAACAATCGTATTTTTACTTACATACGTACGAAATATTTTGTTAAATTGGAATGTTGTCTAAAATATTAAGAGATGTTTAAAAACCGTTTGACAATTTTTATAAAGATGGGAGGATCGAATGATTGCAACAATCAACGTTGCAAAATTTGACATCGTTCGTATATTAACAACTGCCTCGCTCTTTCATCTATGTCGTATATATTTATGAAAAAAGATATTCTGTATTTCTCTCTCGTATCTTACTTCCACGAAGTCACTATCTGATTCTCGGAATTCCAGTTCGGTCTCTCGATCCCGACGCCCTCTCTTCCCTCTTTTGTACACGGAGGTAATTAATCTACTCTCGAAGATAGATCTCGGACGAGAGGAGGACACCTCTCCTAAGAAAAATCGCGCGTTAAAGAACAAAAGAAGAAGGATTGAGATTCCGATGAGATTACCACGAGTGCGATCTCGAGACTTTACATATCACGATACATTTAACGCATAATCGAATAAATAAAGTTGAGTAATCCGATCTGCGTGCGATTCACTTCGTCTCGTTTTTTTGTTCTCGCAGGAGGTTTTTCAAAATCTTAGGCGTAAGAAAACTTTCTTGAATACAAAAACAAAATGCTTAATTATACATAAAGATTAAGAAGCAAACAGATTTGAAAATAAAATACATGTAGAAGATTATTTTTACATACATTAGAAGAGACAAAAAATTAAAATTTATTGAATATAAGTATCGAATTGAATTCTGCATCAAAAACTCGCGTAAAATCAAGCCGTTTTACGAGTTAGTTAATTTACGATGTTGTTTTCGCTTCCTTCGTGTAAAAGAAGACGCGTGCAAATGTGTCCACACGTATGGAGGAGGAGAGCTCGCATAAGATTAAGTAGATCCTTTATTTATTTTTTATTTTTTTTATTTTTATTTATGAAACTAGAAAGCAAGATGTTGTAAAAAACTTAGAGCACGCAATGTCTGTTCTGTTGTGTCCTCTCGCTTGTGTTGAACTTCCGCGACAAAATTTATGCTTCCTGTTCGCGTTCATCAGACGAACGTAAGTATACGTCGTCCTGGCTATCCACTGACTCCACTCCCAAATGTACACGCGCGCTCCTCCTCGTGACCTTACGCCTAATCGTCAGCGGTGAACGTAGCTCGTAAAACTCATTTCAGCCGATCGATTCGCAGTATTCTTTTTCTACAATTTTGTAAAATGCATTCACAGTCACTTTTCATCGTGAAAAGAATTTTTCATAGAATAGAAATTTTGTTGAATATTTTTAGGAATTCAACAATTCTTCCGTTTTGGTTTACACTCTCTTAAAACTCACATACCACCTTATCTATCAAAAGCTTTTCCATCATAATCGTATGAAGTCAGATTAAGAAAGAAAAAAAACCAAAAAAAAACCAAAGTATGATTTTAACAGCGTGAGATGAGAAAATAAAAATTATCAAAAAAGTCTCTTCTCGTGCATATCTAGATCGCGCGATTTAAAATAAAATACGTGCACGCTGGAAGGAAAGTGTTTTAAAGACAGAGAGAGTTGTAATTTCGCGGCGATGTCAAGCTCCTTATACGCGTAAAAGGCGAAAATGAAGCGATTCGTAAAACCGCGCGCGTGGGCGGAACCATATGGATGTGGGTGATGCTTTTTCGTTGCGCGTGTGTGCGCGTTGCGACAATAAATAAAAATACGCCAACGTAAAAAAAACACGCGTGTTGTCAACATTTCTCAATTTTATTGCTCTCCAAATATTACATAAAAGAAAGAATCCCGATCTTCCGGAATCGAGAGTGTTCCACGGAGAGAATCTCTATACGATTAAAGAAGAAGTAAGTACCAAGTATAATTAGTTACAATTGCGGACTTCGTTAATTGTGGGGCAAACCGGCTGCAGCCAGTATTTCAAGGAAACTAGGAGAGGAAACATTAGCGCGGACGAACGATTAATGGAGATCAAGGCACTTTCGTCCTCCTCGAGCCCGCATCTTCCTCTTCGTATAAGAAACCGGCATATACGGGTGCGACTTTTGAAACACTTCCGATGGTGTTAGTGCGTACGTGTGTGTGTGTGCGTGTGTGTGCGTGTGCTGTCGTGGCATATCACAAAAGAGGAGGACCGAAAGGATAAAGGATACACGGCGCTCTTGTCGACGACGAGCTCGGTCTACAACAAAAAGCCAGGGGAGATGATATAACTGGATTTGCAAGTAGAACAACAGATAGAAAACGAGAGATGAGGAGAGAAAGAGAGAGAAAAAGAAAGAAACCATTACCCACTCAAGGGCGTCAATGTCTCTCGCGATTAAATTTAAAATGCTAATGTAACGGGAGAAAGAAATGGCAGCACCTCTTCTACCTCCTTCGAGAAAGGCTGGGGAGGAGGAAGGAATTTACTTCGCATGCGTACAAGTAGAGAGACGCCTGCGTTGCATGATGTGCGCGTTAAGCAAATATATACAATATCTGTGTATGCGCGCGCGTGCGTGCGTGCGTGCGTGCGTGCGTGTATTGTTACGATCGCGATTTTATCGCGCTGAATTATTCGTATGTGCCATTAAATCGATATCGATCTCATTTGTAACAATTACGAAAACGCGCGTGTGTTACGCGTAAACAATATTATATCTTCCTTCTTAAAAATTGCGTTTCGCGAACTTTGTTCCCCCCCCAAAAAAAATTTCCGCACCGAAATAAACAGATAGTCGGCCATTCGGACACGTCTGTTATCTCACGCCAAAGTAACAAAAAAACAGGCAAGGTGAAACCGGCCTTTGGTAATGAAAACGTGTGAGCGTCGCTTTATCGCCGCTAAAATACACACGCAAATGTTTGCAAAACTTTTCTCGCTATACAAATGTAAAATACTGTTTACTTTGTAGTGGTATAGGATAAAATCGCGCGCGCAACAAATTTTAACAATATATAATATATTATATTTTACGCGAGATTATATTTAAAAATTGATGCGTTATTTTTAGCGCAACTCGCGCGCACACACACACATACATTCGCTTGATCTCTTATCCACGGTGCTCTCACCGACGTTGCAAGGACGAGAGGTGGTGCTTCCACCTCATCTCTCTTCTAACATGTGTCTCTACCCAATAAACTTTTATAGCGCCCATGCGCGCCGTACCTGATTCACTTGCTCGTTGGAGATACGCACCAGTACGTTAATTGACTCAATCAGATATACATCTGATTGACACTTGGACTTTTTTTTTTCACACTTATCGCTGTTTTCGTTGTCGAAACGCGAGAATGGGAGTACACGTGCGCGCGTTATATCAAGGACTTTATCATACAAGCAACATTGAAAGTATGTACGCACCGAGAGAGAGAGAGAGAGAGAGAGCAAATGCAAATCTCTCGTGACACTCCGAGGAACGAATTGTTTTCGAGAGTGCTCTAAATTCCAGAATAATTTATTCCCGGACTGGTAGATGCACAAATCGCATTTGTCTATACTCTCGTGTCTATTTATTACGCTCGCATGTACATCTCGTTAAACGAGATAATAGATAGCCAACTTCAGAGAGAGAGAGAGAGAGAGAGAGA